>JAODLE010097948.1:0-13135 GCA_027576695.1 Cossypha archeri | reverse complement strand
CCCCCCCCCCCCCCCCCCCCCCCCCCCCCCCCCCCCCCCCCCCCCCCCCCCCCCCCCCCCCCCCCCCCCCCCCAAAGCCCGTGGCTGGCATTTCATCCTGCTCCTGGCGAGGGAGGCGGAACCCTGGCTGCCTCCCGCGGAACGCGAGGGGGTGACGGTGCCACGGGACCGATGGAAAACCTCGTTGTGGGAGCTTCGGAGCGACCAAACCCGCCTCGAAAGCAGCGGCGGGGCCCGGCAAGCTCAGCGCGAGCCTCTGATGGATCGAATTTGAGCGTCCCCGAGACTGGGTGAACTGCTGTTGTGGGGGATTTTTCTAAAGGTTCGCAGCCATCAGAGAAATGCGACAGAATTACTGCCCTGTTCATCGACCGCGGCGCGGGGGTTTAACCCGCTCCCTGCCGGGCTGGGGCGCTCCCACCGCGCTTCACTCCCCCTCCGAGTTATTCCCGGCTCAGCTGCTTCCCCACGCCGAAAGCATCTCTATCGATTCCTAATTATATCAACCTTGTCTCTTTTTTCTTTTTTTGGGCCTTCCTGCTGCTTTTTTTAGCAGCTCTCCGGGGCCACAGCGCCCTGTCACGTCCTCCGGCACCTTCTTCCTCCTCGCGGGAGGGCAAGGGAAGAGCTCCCTGAGCTGCTGCGAGCTCCGGTTGTCCATGGGCTGGCTGGCTGGGATGGAGCCAGCGTTCCCCCTGCTGGGATCCCTCCTGGAGCGCTGCTGGCTCTTGGCACTGGCCCTAAGCCCTTTATCAGCCGTGACCACGAGCAGCCTCAAGCAGGGCTGAGTCAGCGGTCAGGGCTGAGTTCGTGTCTCGCCTCCTGCCCGCAGATAAGGCGGGAAAAGTGGGATGGAGGGGGCCCAAAATCCTCCCGTGCCCAGAGCTGCAGGTTTAAAGAGCAGATATGGGGAGGCAGAGTGAAAGGATGGTGATGGACCTCTGGAATGTGATCCCTGGGGTCTGAGTGGGGTCTTGGGCCTGGGAGATTTTCTGCCATGAGCCCCACTCTGGCCTCGAGTGGCTTGGCAGGAAATCTCCTGGGCCATGTTTGTGCAGGGGCTGCTGCTGTGGCACCATTCCCAGGGGATTATCCTGCCTGTTCCTCCCAGTTTTGGCACCTGGAACCAGGAGGAGGCAGCTCTCCAGCATTTGGTACCACTGGTGCCTCCTCAACAGGGATGAGATCTTCAAAATCCCTCGGGAAACTGAGCTGGGCTAAATCCAGCACTTGTGGCAACGGAGCCACGTCAGGATCTGCTCCCGTGGGATGTCTGGGGGATTGGTGGCTCTGGATCAGCCACAGAGGGTGAGGATGAAGCTCAGTGAAGGTGTTTGAGTCCCTCAGACCTCTCTGCTCTTGTGTCCAGGCTGCTTTTCCCTGGATTTGGTGCCACGTATGGCCCTGGGCAACCCCAGGGAGCTTTGCAGGCAGAGAGAGGTGAGGAAGGGACTGCAGCGTTCCCAGAGCATCAGCCAGGGATCACAGAATTCCCAGAGCATCAGCCAGGGATCACAGCACTCCCAGGGCATCAGCCAGGGATCACAGAATTCCCAGAGCATCAGCCAGGGATCACAGAATTCCCAGGGCATCAACCAGGGATCACAGAATTCCCAGAGCATCAGCCAGGGATCACAGCACTCCCAGGGCATCAGCCAGGGATCACAACATCCCTGCAGCTTTCAGTGTGGATTGCAGTGTTAATCAGGAATTGCAGCATCCCCATGGAAAAACTACAAATCACAGCACCAGCCAGGGACCACGGGATCCCCACGGTGTTAATGAGGGATCAGAGCATCCCCACACTGTCCAGGGATGCCAGCATTCCCACAGCAATAACCAGGGATCCCAGCATTCCCACAGCAATAACCAGGGATCCCAGCATTCCCACAAGAATAACCAGGGATCCCAGCATTCCCACAATACCCAGGGATCCCAGCATCCCTGCAGCATTAACCCAGCTGCCTTTCCCGGGCTGTTTTGGAGGGACACAGCCCCTTCCATGGCCTTCTCTTGGCCACCCCATCCCTGCCCGTCTCACACTTCCCTTCTCCCATCTGTTCTGGGCTGCTCCAGGCGTGGTTGGTCCCCGTGTTTGGCTCTGCTGGGTGACAGCCCACGAGGCTGGATGGTGTCCCTGGTGTCCCACGCTCATGGCACGGTCTGTTCCATCTCCCCTTATCCAGGCAGGGACGTTTCCAGCGTGTCCACCGGTTGGAGACACCAGAAATTAGGCAGAAATTTAATGAAGCAACAAGAAACCAGGAGGATTCTGAGATCCAGGTCTAGAAGGACCTCAGGGAGAGGTTTCACCTTGGCTTGAGATGGGGCTGTTCCCTGGGTGATCCCTTGGAGAAACCAAGCCTCCCATCCTGCTGTGGTGCCTGCTGTCTCCCTGGGATCACATCCAGCGTGCCCTCCTTTCCACCATCCTCAGTGGGGTTTGCTGGGGTGTCCTGTCCCTTGGGATGGGTTAAGGAGCTCTCAGGGGCTGGGGGATTCTCTCCTGGGCAGGGTTTGGGTGGGACCCACGGCAGGTGTTGCCTGAACAGGAGCTGCAAGAGGAGACTGAACTGCAGGGGCTTGGAGATATTTCCGTAAGGCCCCTGAAACGCAGCTGGGAAGAGCCCAACTGCTGCTTTTCACCTTGGAATCGCTGCCTGGTGCCTTGTGGTTTTGGTCCAAGAGCAGCTGAAAACCATAAACACCCGGCTCCTGCTCCTGCAGCTCCCGGAGATTTCCGTTCTCCCCCTCTCTGGCTCTTCTGTAAATAAAAATGAGCTTTATTGATTTTATTTCAGTAACGGAGAAATAATTTGCCTTTGGCCCGAGCTCTCAGGATGCGAAACCCCAGCCAGGAGTGCGTTTCTGGGTCTTTTTTTCCTCCTTTTATAGTGCTTCTGATGGGTGTTTATGATGCCAGCGCTGACACATCCTAAACTACAGCGTGGCCATAACCCCCGGAAAAAACTCCCACCGGGATTGAAATAGTGCCTGGCAAATGTTCCCTCCTCGCTGGAGCTTGTGAATCAAAAACCATCAAGGGTTTAAGCCGAGCCCGGTGCCAGGGAGGGAGAACTTATGCCGAAGTCGGTGCATATTTTATCACGGTGCTTATTCACTCGCAGCCCTTCTCCCTCCGAACGCCGGCAGGGTTTTAATTAAACACTCATTGGCCAGGCTGTTATTCCAGCTTGGAAAGCCTCCAAACGGCCGTGTTTTTTTCCCCAAAACGATCGCAAGGGGACGTGCTACCATCCCCCCCCCCTTCCCCCGTCCTCGTCAAGGTTTGTCTTTGCAAACGCCGCTAATTCGGCGCGTCTGGCGGGACGCCGCGATAGCATCTTTTTCATTAGCACTGACCTCCCCGCGCTGCAAGGAGCTGGCTGATGTCCCCGCAGCGCTCCCCCCCGCGCACGCTGCCAACAAACGTCCCTCTGGCACCGCCAGGGCAGGTCTGGGCCTCGTGCTGACGGAGGGGTTGAAGAAAGGAGTGGGAGAGGACGGGAGATCTCTCCTCCTTGTGGCCTCTCCCAGGCGACAGGACACGGGGAAATGGCCCTCAGGTTGTACCGGGGAAGGTTCAGGTTGGATATTAGGAAAGATTTCTCCGATGGAAGGGTGGTGAAGCACTGGAACAGCCTTCCCAGGGCAGTCTCTGTCCCTGGCAGCGTTCAAAACACACGTGGGCGCTGCACTTTGTGATGTGGTTTGGCGGGCACGGGGTGTTCGCTCGAAGGTTGATGACCTTGGAGATCTTTCCCAGCCTCAAGGAATCTGTGATTCCTTGGCTTTAAACATCTCATGGAACCTTTCTGACGGCAGCACAGCCCGCGGCAGTGGAGATATTTTGGTAGACAACTCTCCAGAGGGTCTGGGAGAAACAACGACCAGGGGCCGAGCGGTGTCACCTCCCTCCCAGCACCCAAAGCCGCTGCCACGGCTCTTTCTTTCCCTTCCTCGGGCTTTAAATCCCCACCCGGCTCCCCAAGCACTGACACGACTTTGCTCCTGCTTGTCAGAAGCGAGACACTTAATTTGTCAGTTGGCTACGCTTAATATTTCTTTCATGTGTCGCGTCGATTTTAAATGCACAACGTGTCTGGATAAGCTCATTTTTTTTTTCACTTTTTGGGTCTTTTTTTTCTCACCCTGCTGTAGCCAAAGCATTGAAGGTAGTTGTGTTTAACTAATAAAAAAAAAAGATTTTAAAATGCTGGTTTTGCACTTCCTTAATTGCCTCCCAATTCCCATTCACAGGGCGAAGGCAAAGAGAGCGATGAGCAAACGGGGAATGTGTCACTCGCCAGGTTTTCATCGTAATCAAAAATGTAAAAATTGAGAATTTGAATCAATGTACATGAAACCATGTAATTGGCTAAATAAACATGGTGGGGGCAGATAATGGGCCTTCCTGATTAGAAGAAAAATAACTGAATTTCGTGCCAAGGTTATATTTGGCTGCCAAGCAGCACAGTTTGGTGGTTGCATCGTTTTTCAGGGGGAGATGAACCAAGCAGAGGGGGCTGGAGGGCAGTGATGGGTCCAGGCAGCTCTTTGCTGCAGAACATTCTTGGGACTGTCTTGAGGGAATGACAAGGATGCAGGGTTGGTAGTGGATGGTGGAATTTGGTTTTCCCAGCCCTCACGAGCCCAGTGGTGGGAATGTTGGCTCTTCCTGGTGGTCCTGGATGCAGTGGGGGCCTGGCTTGCAGAGGCTGCTCTTGCAGCGGGGGAAGAGGCTCCCAAGAGCAGGATCTCCCAGGTAAAGCCCCACCCCAGCTGGATCTGTTGGGACCTCTAAGTGTCCATCCTTCCTTGGACACTCTCGGGGTGGTTTGTAGCTCCATGGGGGGCTGTGGAGTTAATCAGGATGCACCACATGCCTCCCACCCCTTTTCCATGTAAATTGTGGCAGCTTTGCCAGCCTGACCAATGAAAATAAATAACATCCTGATGTCCAAGCTGCACTGAAACTGCTCCACAGACCTGTGGGAAGTCCGTGGTTGGAAGCTGCTGCCCATCAGCAGAAACACAGAGCTGTGAGTCAGCACAGCTGGGAATCAACGTCTGGCATCCAGTGGTGGTGACAGGAGTTGTCTGGTGATGCCACCACTGCCACCACATCTGCCAGCCCTCTGAAGACTCCTCCCCTGCACTGGCATTTGGGAGCAGAAAACAAACCATCCAAGTCTGAGGATCGGTTTGCATTGGCCTTCCCCCTTTGCTTCCCCTCAGCCTCAGCCAAAAGTCGTTTCACTGTCAACCACGAGTCACCCCCCCTCAGCCACAGCATTGCCGCAGGTTTTTTTCGCTCCACACCCGCTTGTCCTTCCCCTGCAGAACAAGCACGGGATGTCCCCAGGCGTTTTTAATCTCCAAAATGCCTCCCCAGGCGAATCCTGTTAATATTGGAGAGTGCAGGAGCGGGGGGAGAGCCGCCCACCCTGTCGTTGGTATTCATCGCTCACCACCCCAACGGGAACCAGGAAAAGCTGCTGGGTCTGAGCTTCCAGCCCAGCAGCAAAAGAGTTAAAGGGAAGGTGAAACATTAAACAGAGGCACCACGAGAAAGGCAGGATCCTGGGAAAGCTTTTGTGGGGATGAAAAAAAAAATAAGCTGTCACCTGGAAGGGCTCCAGCTCCCACCATGCCCGGGAATCCTCTGCTCCCCGGCACCCAACCTGTGGGCACAGGGATGCCAGAATCTGGGATGCTGATGGGGACAAGAGGGTTTTGCAGGTTGCAGAGGGCTGGGCTGTCCCAGGGGAGCAGCTGGCATCCGGGTTTTGCCGTGGGAGAAGGAGGACTGCATTGGAGCCTGTGTGAGAGGTAACAGAAGAACACGGAGTTACATAAGAACAATAAAAATAAGGAGGGTTTGTTTTTTTTTTGACTCATAAAGTTTATCAGCCCAAGCTGGTAAAATAGAGACACACTGGGATGCAGGAGCCTGCAGTCCTGGCACATCAGTGCCAGGATGGTCCTCCTGGGACTGCAAGAGGTGGCTCCAGGGTGGGAGGAAGAGGCTGGACCGAGGAAGCTTTCAGCACAGGGAGAGGGTGCATCACCCTCCAACAGCAGCAGCTCCAGCTGAAGAGCAAATCTCAGGCAGGGTTAATTAATGTGGCCTCACAAGGTTTCCTATCGTTGGGTGGGTGCCACTGACCTTCACACAAAGCCCTTGAAGGCAGAAACACGAGGTCTCCGGGCAGTGACCAAGAGAAGTAATAAATACTTTGGGAGCACTTTCAGAGAACATTAACCTGAGCTGTCGTCAACCACCGCCAGCAGCGCCGCATAAATTACCTGGGGAGGCTGTGGCTGCCCCAGCACTGCAAGTACCCAGGGCCGGGTTGGACGAGGCCTGGAGAAACCTGGGCTAGTGGAAGGTGTCCCTGCCCATGGCAGGGGGTGGGATAAGATGGGCTTTAAGGTCCCTTCCAACCCAGAGCTTCCTGGGATTCTGTGATAAAGGTGATACCATGGGCTGCTCCAGCACCGTCCCTTTATGTGCAAGCACTTTGCACACCTCCATGACTTCATGCTCGTGACGTGCAGCCACTGAGGAGGCAGCTATGGGGGGGTTTTGTCTGTCTGGAGCTGGTTTGGTCCGTGTGGGGCTGACAGATGACTGATGACGAGCTGTTTGAGGGGAAGAGAATGCAATTACCCAAAGTAGCTTTTGGCAGGACACGGAGACAACAGAGTGAGGTCGGGGAAACCTGGGAAAAGGGTGATGAAGGACTGTCTGCTGACATCCAGGGCCCTGGTTTGCTTTTGGTTGCCTCCTCAGAGATGCTGTTCGTGCAGTAATTAGCGATGTAAAACATGCATCGGGCGCTTTGTTCCCATTAGACTTGGCTACGGTTGGAAATGAGGCGCAGCAGTAGCCCGTGGTTAATTTTACCAAATGTTCTCTTTAATTTCATTTAAGACCAGCTGTCTGCAAATCCATAGTGCCTATTTACGTCACGTGCATATAAATATATAGACAGATATAAATATATATACATACAATTCCATTCTGAGGAGAAGGCAGGAGATACCAAGGCACCAGTAGGAGCAGAGATAACGAGGCACCCCCAGCCCCCCAAGCTCCAACCCCAGGGGATGTGGGAGATCAAACCTGAAGTGCTGGCAGGGCTGACCTTTGGGTGGTACCTCCCTTGAGATCCAGCCTCCCTGCCGTGTTCCTCCACCCTAAAATCCACCATGTGCTGCGTGTCCATGCCAATATTAGACACCTGGTGTCTCAGCAGCTACTCGAGGGGCAGTGAACAGCTGGGAGCCCGCAGGATCCGCCGTTTATTTGCATCCAAGCAAACACACCTGTGTTTAAACACCTCTCAGCAGCGGGTCTGCCCAGCTCCTGCTTCGCTCTTCCTTGTGTCTTCAGGGCTGGCTTTACCAGCAGTGGTCAAGGGCAGTTTGTTTCCCTGCTTGGTCCTGGGGACTGGGAGGACCCTGTTTGACGGAAGGTCCGGGTGACACGGGGCAAACGGGGGCCGGTGGCTTCTCCTCCCAGTTCTGACCGTCACAACACATCTGAGCCACCGCCAGTTGTCTCATGAGACCAAACCTCGGGCGCTCAAACCCGAGTTTGCACCGTCCCTCCCTCCGGCAGCGCCAGGACAGCCGTGAGGAGGCTGCCGTGGGGCGAGGGGAAGGGCCGCAGCTCCTTGGCCCCGAAGCGCGGCGAGACGTGGTCGGCCAAGAAGCGGAGGTGGAAGCGGCGGCCGACGCAGTGCACCAGGCTGCCCAGCACGGCGCACCGCAGGCCGGACGGCTCGGGCAGGGGGCAGGCGGCACACTCGTACCACAGCTTGGCCCTGGCGCCGCAGCGGTGGACGCTGAGGCCGGCGCCGCGGTGCAGGTCGAAGCGGTAGATGAAGCCGTTGGCGCTCACCATCTCGGCCGTCCTGTCCCTGCTGCCGATGGCCGGGCTGGCCCTCCAGCTGTCCAGGCGGGGGTCGTAGCGCAGCAGGACGTAGCGCAGGGTGCCCCCGGTGACGTAGATCTCCCCGTCGCACACCGTGGCCGTGTGGGCCACCGCGAACGTGTCGTGGGGCAGCGGCGCCGCGAAGGCCCAGCGGTCGAGCCGGGGGTCGTAGCGCTCCACCGTGCAGAGGCACTCGCCCCCGATGGCGTACAGGTGGCCGTCCAGGGCGATGAGTTTGCAGTGGGGCCGCGCCTGGTTCAGGGGACAGATCTCCCTCCAGATGTTGGTCAGCGGGTCGTAGCAGAAGACGCGCTTGGAGGGTCTCTGTGTCCGGCCCGTGCCCTCGCAGCCAGACACCACGAAGAGGTAGTTGAACATGCTGCACGTGGCGCAGCCCCGGGACACCACCTCTGGGGGCACGGGGCAGAGCTGGTGCCAGCAGTCCCCTCCATCGTCGTAGTAGCAGAGGCGGCTGGGGTGGAGGTCAGGCTCCTGCACGCTGACATCTGCCACGACCAGGGACACCTTCCCCTTCATCCTCCACCGCAGGATCAGCTCCCGCTCGCTGGCGTTGAGGCGGCCATAGATGGAGGGTGTCCTCAGCACCTGCAGGTAGTTGTCACTCATCACCTTGTAGGCAGCCTCCTGCAGGGCTCTGAGCCCCTGCGCCTTGGCTGTGTTGAGCACCTCATAGCAGTTCCCCAGGTCCAAGTGGGTGTCTGTTGGCAGCTGGGAGGGGTCAGGACTGGCCACCAGTCCTGACTGGGGGCTTGCAGGTGGTGTTGTTCCAGCTGGAGCTGAGACCCCAAAACCCTCCATGGGCAGCTGGAGGTGGGGGCTGTCTGCGATCTGGAGGATGCTGTTCTTGCGGCCGGGAGATGGAGGCTCAGGAGAGGTCTCTGAGCTCCTGGTGGGCGGTGGGACTGTGGAGGAGGTGGTGGGATCACGTGCTGCCAAAGCTGGGTCCTGTGTCTGGGCTTCAAATCTCTGCAGTTCTTCACTGACCCGCTCGGAGCTGCGACACCGGGATATTCCCGGAGGGATGTAGGGGAGAGACTTCTTCTTCAGCACCGACTCGGAG
This sequence comes from Cossypha archeri, assembly GCA_027576695.1. Lineage (NCBI taxonomy): Eukaryota > Metazoa > Chordata > Aves > Passeriformes > Muscicapidae > Cossypha > Cossypha archeri. The sequence continues at coordinate 4,112 of JAODLE010097948.1, read as the reverse complement.
ATGGACTGCACGTAGTAGTCGTAGACTTTGCCTCTGAGCCCGAGGACAGCCTGGTTGTCCCTGTCCTTCCCCTGTCTCTCAGGGATGTAGTTCTCCTCCACCTGGATCTTTGCGACCGAGGAGAAAGAGTAGGAGGTGTCGGACCCTGCATCGCTCGCTGTCATCAGCAGCCCCAGGTTCGAGGTGACACTGAGGGTCTGGATGGATTCCCTGTTCCCCTTGGACTCCCTGCTCATGCCTCCATCAGCCAAATCCTTCTCCGTGCTTTGGGCACATCCACCACCTGCCATCTGGGCATTAGAAATCCCCGGGGAAACCCTGGTGCTCAGGGCAAGTGTTTCCTTCTCGGAATGGCTGCTCAGTGTGTCAGCCATGTTCCCAGGGTCACGAGAGCTCAGCTCCCTTCCCAGCTCCCTTCCCGCATCACTTCCCAGCTCCCTTCCCACATCACTTCCCAGCTTGCCTCCTGGCTCACTTGCCCACTCAATTCCTGACTCATTTCCTAGCTTGCTTCCTAGCTTGCTTTCCAGATTACTTCCCAGCTCACTTCCTGGCTCGCTTGCCAGTTTACTTCCTGACTCGTTTCCTAGTTTGCTTCCCGACTTAGTTCCCAACTTACTTCCCAGCTCACGTCCCAGCTCACTTCCTGACTCATTTCCTAGCTTGTATACCGATATGCTTCCTGGATTGTTTCCTGGCTTGATTCCCAGCTTGCTTCCTGACTTACTACCCAACTTGCTTACCGGCTCACTTCCCAGCTCACTTCCCGACTCGTTTTGCAGCTCATTTCCCAGCTTGCTTCCTGGCTCCATACCTGGATCACTTCCCGGCTCAATTCCTGGCTTGCCTTCTGACTTATTTCCCAATTTACATCCCAGCTCCCTTCCCACCTCCCTTTCCCTCACGGCTGGCCCGAGCTGGGCTCTCCCAAAAGTCACCCCCCGTTCAGAAACCACCTCCTCTCCCTCCTCCTTCCCGCTTGTCGCCCTTCCACCCCCCCGGAGGGGCTCGAGCCGCGTCCCAGGGATGCTCCCTGGTGCGTCCCCACCATCCCTCCTCACCTCCTCACCCCACACCCTCCTCCGTCGCAGACCCACCGCCCCATCCCCATCCTCATCCCCATCCCGGGGCGGGTTTTCCCCGTGCTGTCCCTCGTCAACCAGCGGGGTTTTGCCCCCGGCGAGCGAGCGGGTCCTGTAAAACCTGTACGCCAGAGTGAGGAGGAGCAGAGCGGCGGCGGACAGGACCAGCTTCCCGGCCAGCTGCATGTCGGACTGCCAGGACACGGCTGCCCGCTGGGGCATTTTTCCATACCGGGAATGCGGAGCAGCCGATTAATGATTGCCGGGCGAGGCCGAAGAGTGGAGCCCAAGGTCTGGGGCAAGGTGACTTTGAGCGGGCAAAGCCGCGGGAGGTTTCCGGACGAGCTTTGCGGAGCTGGGCTGGGCTGGGCTGGGCTCCAGAGAAAGGTGCAGCCCAGAGCAGGTGGCACAGAGCCGGCTTTATGAGCCTGGGAAACAGAGAGGCTCAGGGAAAAGCAACAGGAGGAAGAATATCCCCTCAGAGCAGCCCGAGGTGCTCCCTCCTCATTCCTGTCGCTGTTTGAAAAGGATCACGTAACGGGAGGGGGAAATTGCTGCGGAGAAAAGTTGTTTTGTTTGAAAATGCTTCTCATCCCTCGGTGCAGACACAGGGAGAGGAGGGAGAAGCGGCCGGAGCCGGGAGACCTTTGGTCTGACGCCGAGCAGCTGCTCTGCGGCACAGCCGGGTGACTAATTCGGTGGCCTCGGTTTGCGGCACGAAGTTAACGAAGGGTGACGGGAAATAGCCTGGAAGCTCCTGGGGTCTCTTGGAGGCCAGCTCGGGAGTGGCAGGGCAATTAAGAGCTGGTGGAAAAGGAGCTGCGGGGCTTTGGGAGGGGGGAAAAACCTGGCACTGAGGAGAAAATAAAGGCAGGAGTTCAACTGGTGGCTGCCGGGATCAGCGACCTGCATCCGTGTGCTCGAGGAGAGGGATGAGCTAAGGAAAGTAAACACAAGCATTAGGACCAGGAAGAGAGATAAGGGATGGGAAGGGATGTGTGTAGGATATCCGTGGGGATTGGAGTCACTGGGTGAAAAGTGAGGCGGGAGGACGCCAGGCTGTGTCACACTTGCTTCTTTCTCCCCCTGGGAAGATGTTGACGATGAGCCTGGTCTGAATTTCAGATTTAGGGGGATTGTTGTCCCCGGAGTCCCTGAGGCAACCAGGGCCCAATGCTTGGACTGTGGCAGGGGAGAAGAGGAGGGAGCCTGGGGAATGGCATCGCTCCCCACCACTCTGGCTGTGCTGCTGCTGAGGAGATCCCTGAGTGAGAGGAATTCAAAGGGATAAATTGAATTGCCTTTCCCTGAGGGGAACATCTCACACGCTGAGAGATCCAAAAAGGAACGAGGGAGCAAAGAAACAGCCAAAATGAGGGCGGGGGGGAGGTGGTGATGGTGTGGAAGCTCCTGTTTCTATGCAGGGACTCACTCCCTGTCTGCTCTGTCCCGATCCGGTGGGATTTTCCTGCGAAATGAACCCGGGTGATGTTCCGATGGGCTGGGTGAGATGTGTCCCAGCTGCACACGTCGTGGGTCCTCACACCACACGCTGGTGATCCTCAGCAGCCCCTGCAGAGCCCGGCACTGCCCTCTGTGACGGGGAGGAGCCTCTGAACCCCTCCCCGGGGCACTGGGAGGGTCCCAGCACTGAATGTCACTGGGCTGGGTTTAGGACAGGACCTGTGGTGGTGCCAGAGGGGCTGGATGTGTATCTGACACCAGAGCTGCCAGGGGTGCTCCTTAGGTGAAGGATCAAGTGCTAAACAGCAAAATATTTATAGATATATATAAAGAGAATGGAAAAGAAGTGTTGGTGTGACCTCCCAGAGGTGGTTGGCACTCTGGGACCCCTGTGCACATCCCTGCTGGCAACAGGGAGAGCCCACCAGTGGCTTTTGGGGGAGCACTTGGGACGTTGTCACCTTGTGTGGGGAAATGCTGCAATGAAGAGGTTGATGGGAGGAGGATATTTAGATTAAAAGCTGGACTTTGGAGCAGGGGTGGTGTGATGTGTCCCTTGGATGCATCTTGAGCTCACACCAGGGGCCAAACCAGCACCAGCCAAACCCACCCAGCCACTCTCCTCCATCCTATTTGGCACAGGGCCCAAAAATCTATCACTGAGGGTTTGGTCTGGCCAAAACCCTGGGAAAAGGGGTGTCCCTCCTACCTGTAAACCCAGAAAGTCCTGAAGCTGAGGGTAACAGGAACATGTGTTGAGTCTGGGCACGTGTTTCGGGGCTTGGCTAATTGGCAAAGGGTCTGGCCACCCCTGACCCCCGGTTTCTCCGTCTCTCCTGCCGTGGTTTTTATTCTGCAGGAGGATCTACAAAGATCCCGGCATTTGAGAGTTGGGAAGTATGAATTATGCATGTGCTTGGCAGCCCTGTGAACCCCGGGCCCGGTAATGAGGTGGGAGAGGCAGGGGAAGCACCAAGCAAAACTCCTGCTGCCTTTCCCCACCCTATGGAGCCAGAGCATCCCTGGTTTTGTGTCCCATGCCCCAACACCCCAAAGAACCCACGGCAAAAATTCAGGACCAGCAGATAAATCCCTATTTATCTCTGCCTGTGGGAAGGATGATGGGTGGTGTCGGGGAGCGGGAGAGGGAGCAGTGACGTCTCGGCACTTGTGACTCTAATTGAATGTAATTACCTCTCCCAAATTTTGCTAAAACCTTTTCAAAGTCCCCTGAAATGAGGGAACATCGATAACGCCGCTCCTTGGGGTTTTCAGCTCTCGTCAGCCCTCAGAAAGGCGCTTAATTTTTTACAAGCTAATCATATCTCTTCGGTAGGTTGTCAGCCGCGGATCTGTCATCTCTCATCAATAATGAAACAACCTGAGCAGCTCTTTTCCCCTCCAGCCTCCTGCATTATTCACTGCCAGGGCCTCAAACAATGGGATGTGTGGTCGGGGGGAACGGGGGATTGAATTGTTGTCCTTTGTAATTACCGGGAGGGAGGTGGAGGGGGGTGGGGGAGGCAGGGCTGGTGGGGGGTGGGTGCAGGATGAGAAGGGGCAGGA
>JAODLE010097597.1:0-13179 GCA_027576695.1 Cossypha archeri | reverse complement strand
CCAGGGAAGAGCCCCCAACCCACCCATTTCCTTCCCGAGAGCCTCAGTTCTACTCTCAGAGTGAAAAGACTGAACCAGAGGGTTTGCTGGGAATTGCCCGTGCAACCAGATGGGTTTGTTCCCTGCCTTGGAAAACACAAACACAAAACCCCAAAGACCCTCCCACCCCCCCAGTCCCAGCTTCCCACCCCCTCCCTGCTCCTGCTTTTCCAGCCGCGGCCCTGGTTCCAATTATCTCCCTGATTAACTCGCTTCGTTTTACAGGCGGCTCCTGCCGGGAGCGCCATTGCCACCCCGCTGTGGGGCTGGGGGTGACAATGCCGGGGGGGACAGAGCCACGGGACACCCCGGGGGGCTGGAATTGTGGCACAGCCGCACTCTGATCCTGCTGGGACACGGGACAAACCTGGGATGCTGAGCCGGGAGGTGCCGGCAGGACAGACCCCAGGGAAAGGGAGGAGAGAGGGGACAGAGGCTGAGGGAGGTGGTGGATGGGGTTGGGAGAAGTCTAGAAATGCAGGATTTGGGGAGGGAGGAAGGAAAAGGGGGGTCCTGGTGCTGGGCTTGCCATCAGAGCGCGGTGAGAGGGAAGGTGGGAATGCCGAGGGGAGGAGAGGAGGGAGCAGCAGGTGACGGGTTTTGTCTCAGTCTCCCCCACAATCAGCCCCTACAAACCTGCTGCACCCAGGGGTGCTGCCCCGGGGCCAGGACCTCCCTGGCTCCCCTCAAACATCCAGAGCCAGCTCCCATGGGAGTGGGATGCGGCTCCTGTGGATGGATCCATCCCAACCCTCCTCCCTCGCCACCTCCTGCCCTTCCACCGGCTCCAGGTGACGTTTGGGCCACCTAAAAAGCTCTGCAAAGCCCAGAGGGGCTGCAAGGAGGGTGTTCAGGGGTGATTTTGGGGGCATTTTGGGGCCATTTTGGGCAGGTTTGGGATCCTGTCAATTTTATTGATTTTGGTCCATCGTAGCCTGTTCGAAGATGATTTTTTGGGCCGATTTCTGTCGCTTCTGGGTGTTCCCAGGGAAGCACTGAGGTGTCTCCAGCTGTCAGGGCTGCAAGGGGAGATTTGGGGTTTGTTTGGGGATAATTATGGGGTGATTTAGAGTGACCTCCTTTGTCCCCTGCAAGGACCCTCCGGGGGAGCCCCGGGGATGCCCCACCCCAGCTCTGCCCCGGCCATAAATCCTGCCCCCACTTGCAGCAGGCGTTGGGAGCTGATTTCATTCTAATTTCCTTCTCTTGAGTCAAGATTGAGCCTTTAATCCCCTCCAGCAAGCAGTTCCTGACCCTGCCACCCTCCTCCCTCTCCCCTTTTCCTTCCCATTCGCCCTCCAGCCTCTGCCCCGCCTGGGCAGCCCTGGTGGGGGTCCCCCAGCCCCGGGTGATGTGACCCCCCCTGCTCAGCCCAGGCGGAGTGGTTGCAGCTCAGACTGCGCAAAACCCAGGACAGGTCCTGGAATATCCCCCCCATGAGCTGGAAAAGGGATGGAAAATGGATGGAGAATCCAAGGAGCAAAAACTCCCTGTGAGGGAGGGCAGAGGGGAGCCCTCCTTCCATCCCCCGCCATCCACAGACATCCCTGGGATCTGCAGGCGGAGCTGAGGGGTTTGGGACCCCGAGGGGCATTCGGGAGGATGGGGGAAGGGAGCCAGGTGGGTCACCGGCCTTTCCACACCTCCCTGCTGCAATCCCGGCTGTAATCACCCCTTTGTCCGGATGAAAAGCAGGACGATTGGGTTACCAGGTTACCAAATTACCCTCATCTTAGTTCTCGTCCCTCCCTGGCTGTCCCTGGCTACAGTTCCCCCCGGACAAAGGTGCTGGCGGCAGCGGGCTGGGGGTCCCCAGACGGGGCTTTCATCTCCCGCGGAGCTGAGATAACCCCTGCCCCCGGCAGATGCTGGGCAGATAAGATCAGAGCCGGCAGGTAAACACAGCTCAGCCCTTGGGAGAGTTCCCTTCTGCCTCTTGGCAGCTCAACCCACCCCCTTCCAGGGGTGGAACAGCCCGGGGGGCTCCAGCCCCAGCTGTCTCCCTTTGCCTGGTCCTTGCACAGCTTTTCATGCAATCCCGGGATGGTTTGGGTTGGAAGGACCTTGAAGATCACCCAGGGACACCTTCCACTATCCCAGGTTGCTCCAACTTGGCCTTGGACACTTCCAGGGATGGAGCAGCCTCAGCTTCTCTGGGAAATCCATCCCAGCCCCTCCCCACCCTCCCAGGGAAGAATTCCTGCCCAATATCCCACCTGACCCTGCCCTCGGGCAGTGGGAAGCCACTCCCCGTGTCCTGCTTTCCTGTGCTCCCCAGGCCATGGATGTGAGGGGTGCAATGGGAACTCCTTACAGCCCACTGGGGGTCCAGTGGCTTTGCCAAGCAGATCAAACCTGGGCAATCCTGGGAACACCCTGGGAATCCACAACACGTCCCAGAGAGCTGCCTGGGGTGGTTAAACCCAGGTGAACCCCCCTGATGTCTCTCCAGTGCCCTTGAGCCCCATCTCAGCCCGTCCCGTGGTCTCCTCAGCACCCGGGAGGCACCTCCTGATCGCAGCAACGAGCCCCAAAGTGCCCCCCAGCCCTTGCACAGGCAGCCCGGGGGCAGTGCTCTGCCAGGGAGAATGGAAAGCATTCCCTGGCCAGGACAGTGTTCCTTGGCTGTTGGGAAATGTTATTTCTTAGCACAGTTGGAGGCTCAGAGCAGGGGCCGGGAAGGGAAGAAGAGCATCAGTGCAGCCGAGCTCTGATCCCGAGCCTTGTCCAAACCCAGCTCTGGTAACGCTGCCCCTTCCTCAGGAGGAGAAGCAGCATTTGCTCGGGATGAGAGAATTCCCAGCTGGAAAGCTGGGAATTTCTGTGCTTCCCAGACCCCTGAGCAGCAGAGGAGTGGGAGACGTGGCAGGTCCCTGCGTGGGCAGCGCCTCCGTCGCTCCAGGCAAGGTGGGTTTGGGGCACTCCCAGTCTCATCCCGGTTGGAGATGGAGCCCTGCAGCGTGGGATCAGTGCCTGGAAAGCATCTTTTTGCAGGGATGAGAGCTTTGAAGAGACCCAGGGCCTGGGGGACGGGGCAGAGGGGCAGCACCCGCAGCGCCGGCGTTCTCAGCCCAGCCCTGACCCTGACACCGGCATTTTGTTCCCGGAGGAACCTGCAGCTCCTTTGAAGTCCCCTAAAATAAGGAGGCTTTCATGGGAAGGATAATCACTCTTCAGGAGAAGGAATCAAACAGCCTGGGGAGCATCTCTCCTGCAGGCAGGAGCAGTGCTGTGTCTGGCTCCCGTCACCTCCCGTGTTCCCAGAGCAGCCTCTCCTTTCCCAGCGGGACAGGGAGCCACGAGGAGCAAATCAAAGCCCGAGCCTGCTCCAAACACCAATTGCTCTGGAAGGCCAAGCCAGCCGAGGCTGGGAGCCTTTGGATAAACAAGAGCAGGAGAAAGTGCTTTTTAATTTCCCAAGTCACCCGAATTTTGGCACCAATTCACGCGTGGCCTCCGACTCCCACAGCCTCGGTGTCGGGGCTTTGACCCCTCCTTGGAAGGTTTTCATGGCAGGGGTGGTTTCAGCCTCCTCCCCCCACGGTGCTGCTGTGATTCCCAGACCTCCCTCACCACCAGCCACATCCCAAAACCTCAAACTCATGGATTTGCATCACCCCAATACGTGGGACTGGCTCCCACATGTTTAGTGGAGCAAGAACTCAAGGTGGGGCTTCCGAATCCCTCCCCAGCTCCTGGTCCTGCATCCTGGCAGAGCTGCTGACCTGGGAATTGCAGGGAAACCACCACATTTTGGCTCCAAAGTGCTGGCTGGGAAGAGACACAACCAGTGGCCACTGGAATGGCAGCTGGGGCTGAGCAAAGCTCTGGCTGGCAGGGATGGCTGGGGAGATGCTCCAGCTCCTGCTGCCAGAGAGGATTTTGGCCAGGACATCAGGACACGGGGCCGCAGTCGTGGCAGGCCGGGGGCTGATGGCAGCTGTAGGTGCGTCCTTGTGCCAAGGCATGGGATAAACCCTCATCCTGGATGAAACCTCAGCTGGAAACAGCAGGAAAAAAAACAAGAAGAAGGGATGAAATTCCCCATTTCTGCTGCCAGGAGCTGGCACTGGGCTTGGATCTCCCCCAGGGTGTGAGGATGAGGAGGAACCACTGCAGGGTGGTCCCTCCCCACCAGAGACCCGAGAGCCCACTGAAAGGGTGGCTTTGTCCCCCAGGGACACTCGGGATGCTCCCAGGGGATGCTCCCAGCAAACCCTGGAGCTGAGGGGGAGGCAAGAGTGCCGTGCAGCACATCTGGCTGAGGGCACAGAACATCTGTCCCCGCTGCCCACGGAGCTGTTCCCAGGGACCCACAGCCCCCTCCCGGCTTGGGAAGCGCCTCTGATCCAGCACAGCCTTAAAAGCCAGCATTTTCCTAAGATTCCCTGGCAGGAGGGGCGGGGGGAAAAGTGGGGGATCCCCCCCCAAGGCCACGGGAATGCCGGAAGCGTTCCTGTCCCCCTTCCTTTTCCCATCTGTTTGGTGAGAGCCAGGGCGGGTAAAACACTCCTGAGCCACCCTTACAAACCTTCAGGCTCGGTGCTGGGATTTAGGGTTTGGGATTAGGGTTTCATTTAGGGCTTAGGTGGCTGGGGGAGAGCCCCAAGCCCGTCTGTGTGCGAGGAGAGGCGTGAAAACATGTGGGAGCCTTTCGGGCCTTCGTCGGGGGACAAAAATGCATTAAAGGATTATTATTATTAAGCAGGGGAATGACAAATAATCCACCTCTGAGGAATGTCCTAGTGAGAAACAGCTGTGGAGAGCAAATATTTCCGTGAGGACCAGCAGCTGGCCGGGACAGACCGGCTTGGGGAGCCCCCGGGAGCAAAACAAGGGGAAAAAAGTGTCTTATCAAGAAAATATTTCGTCCATCAGGTGACTCAGTTTTGCTCTTGGGCTGGATGAAAGGCCCCAAAAATAGAAGCATTCAGAGGGTTTGCAGTGAATAAATAGAGAAGGGAGTTTTGGGGTCTGACTCCTGGCAGGGCAGCGTCGATCCCGGCAGGAATCTGCTCTGAGTCTTGTGCTCCAAACAAAGCCCAAACCACAGCGACTTTCACAGGGTTTTGTGTTTCTGCCACGGCCACAAAAGCCTGAAAAACGACCCCTGAGGTTTTCCTGTGGCTTGGGGGATCTGTCCCAGGCCCCTCTGACTCATCCCAGGGGATGAGAGGGAGCCATTATCCCTATTTTCAGGCTCGTGGCTCCCTTTCCTGATGGATGGGGTGCCCTTTCCTCCACACTGAGCCCTTCCATGGGCTCATCCCTGCTGCCACTACCCCTCTCCCCAGCCCAGCTCCCTGTCCCCTCCCAACCTTTCCCAGGGATCAATGTGGGATCAGGGGAGGAAAGGTGAACACACTGAAACACGCTTGGTGAACACCATCCACAGGGCTGGGGAGAAGGGGGGGCAAGGGATCATTGGAAAACAGCCCCTGGAAGAGGGAACAGGAGGGAGCTGCATCCAAGAGCCGAGAAATCTCCAGCTCTGAGCTCCGTGGGAGCAGCTTTGGAGGCAGCAGGGAAGGGTCTGAAGGCAGCAAATCCAGTGGGATTTGCTTTCCAGGGGGGATCTTTCCCCAGCTCCTCTCCCTGGTGCAGTTCCCCTGTAGTTCCATGAAGGAATTTCCCCTTTGGGAAAGGTTTGTGTTCGGCAGCCGGAGCAGCTCGGGAGCCTCAGGAGGTTTTTTTGCCGCCCAAAATCCGTCTCTGGTTTCCAAGTGGGAACTTGGAGGGCGCAGGAGACATCCCTGGGAAAGCTCAGCACCTGTCAGGCCCTGCAACTCCAGTCAGGGGGGTGGGAAAACCCCTTAAGTGCCCCCGTGGGATTGTGCAAAAAAAGCAGCACAAGGAAAAGCCAAAAGGAGATGAGATTTGGGGGAGGGTCTGGGAGCTGTTTTGGGGGGGGATTGGGTGGAAGTGCCACAAAATGCTTCGCTGCTCCAGAGCTGGATCCAGGCTCGACATAAAGGAGGTTTTTTCCTGGATTTTGCCTTTGTTTGGAGGCAGGAAGGACAAAGCTCCTGGTGTGCAGGTGACATCCCCAAATCCCAAATCCAGCCCCTTTTTCCCACCGACCCCTGTGGGATGGGGATGGAGAGGCAACAGCAGCACCTGCCCCCCCCAGGTACTGAAACCTTGGGTTAATCCCACTTATTCAATCACAGAAAATCAGGGATCCCCACTCAAACCAGGATTAATTGGGCTGAGTGGGAGGAATTACAAATTGGATAAATCCCTGCTCCCAGTCCTGCTTAGGGCAGCAGGATTTCCAGTGGCATCCATTGATCTGCCACATTTATTCCCGAGGCACTTACAGGAAATCGTTCAGATCAGTTTAGGGCCAATTATCCCTGCAGGCACCAGGGGCAGGGGAAGGGGAAAACCTCCCTCCCTGAGATGCAGCCAGAGGAGAAACCTGGAAAAGTGACAGAATTCCCCCAGGCAGGACTCGGGGGAACCTTTAAAGATGCCTCCAAAATTTCCAGCAAAGGGCTCCAATCTTCCAAACCAATAAACCAGCATCACTGGGGGCAGTTCCTGGGAGCTGCTTTTCCCGGGGTTCCCACTGGGAACCTTTGGCTTTGCTTCCCAATCCCGTGGGAACTCCTTTGTGCCTGCTCTGGAAGCAGCATCAAATGTGACCTGTCTGAGATGAAGGAGGGCAGGAATAAGTGGGAGACTGGGAAGGAATTCCTCCACCTGGGAGGGTGGGGAGGAGCTGGGATGGATTTCCCAGAGAAGCTGTGGCTGCCCCATCCCCAGGAATGTCCCAGGCCAGGCTGGACGGGCCTTGGAGCCACCTGGAACAGTGGAAGGTGTCCCTGCCCAGTGGAACGAGATGGTTTTTAGTGTCCCTTCCCCCCCAAACCATTCCATGATCCCAGGGGATCCCTGAGGAGCTGCTGACCCAGGGTTTGGCCCCAGCAGCTCCAGCGGCTCCCGGAGAACCACCCGGAGCTGGATCTGCTCCGTCCATCTGCGCTCCTGGAGCAGCACCACACGGATATCCCCTTCCCTCCTGGAAGGGATCCCAGCCCGGGGGTGGCAGGTAAATCCAGGGAACAGGAGGGCTGGGAATGGCTGATAGGTAAAGCACAGCCTCAGCGTGCTGTGGGTCCTTGGAGGAGGAGGAGAACGTCCCTCCTGCCAGGACATGGACATGGACAATGTGGGAAAACGCTCAGCCCTGCACCTGAGCTCCGTCCAGGAGCGGGATGAGCTTCCTGCCGTTCCCGGGCAGAGTTAACCCAGATGTCAGGAGGCAAAAGCAGGAGCTGCAATAAATCCTCCTGCCCCGGGGGCCGGCAGTGCCGGGATGAGCGAGGAAAAGGGAAAACCGCCCGAGGGGGAGAGGCCACACGTGCTTGGGCTGTGCCCTGTGCTGGGATACAACAACCAGAAGCAGCCACGGATCCCACGCAGCCCCTGGAAAAATGAGAGTCCCTCTGGGATCGTTTGCTACCACCAGCCGTCTGAAAATCCTGAGGAGATGGGAGGGATAAATCCATATTCTGCCATCCCTTCCCTCCTCGCCCACCGGGGTTGGGTTTCCTCCCTCCCTTTGTTTGTTTGTTTTGTTGGATAAAGATCCCCTGGGGGGAAAGGGGTGTGAAAACCAGACCATCCATAGGTCCTTGGAGCTACAAGGAGTGGCAATAAACCTTGGGAGAGAACTTGGAACAAACCTTGGAACGCACAAAGTTTGTTCTAAGAGGGGATAAAAGAGGATAAAAAGGGATAAAAGCTGACTGAGAAGAGTTTAACGAGGGATAATTTAATAAAACAAGGCAAACATGACCCATACTGGGGTGGGATCTTTCACATCATATCCTGGATAAATCCAGGGATGTTATAAGGTTTTTTGGCACCTGGATCCCAAAGGCTTCCATGGAGCAGGAGTGGATTTCCCAAGGCACTTTGGGAGCGCTGAAAAGGCCGAGCTCACCCCCAGCAGGACCAGTTCACGCTGGGATTGCAGCACTTCACACCTCGGGCTTGTCTTTGCAGAGCACATGCAAGGGCAGATCCCTGCTGCAGACCCCGGGAAATGAAGGGCCACCTGCAGGGAAAAAGCAGCTCCCAGGAGCTCTTTTCCACTGGTTTTGATTCCCATGGGGCCAGAGCCTGGAGGGGAGGAGCTGCTGCTCTTCCCGAGCCGTCAGAGATTGAGCCAAATGGATTGTGCCCCTGAGCTGTGGTTGTGGCTCCCCCCAGCACGGGGACAGCTGGATTTGGGACAGCTGGACGGGGCTGGGATGCCTGGATGGGACCCACTGGGCTGCTCCAGCCGGGAGCTGCTCCCACCCGCCCGCGTGGCATCGGAATTACCCGCTGTGGGCCCGGCTGGGAGGGCAGAGCGGGAGGATTCCGACTTCAAAAGGAGGGATAAGCAGGAGGAACAACTGGCATCCTTCTCCCAGCTCCAGGGATGCCCAACTGTGTGGATAATGCTGCTAATTAGGGAACGAAGGCGCTGGCAGCGCTCCCGGCCACCGGGGCTACAGTTTGGGGGGCTGAGGTCACCCCAAACAGCTCTGGACCAGGACCACCCAGTCCCACCACCCCTGTGGATGCCCAGGCAGCCTCCAGGAATGACTTCCCAGCCAGAGCCAACCACCAGCAGCTCCCACAGGGTGTCTGGAAGCGGAGAGCATCCAATTAACGGGATAGAGTCCCCCCGGAGCAGCTCGTCCCGAGCCTGCCCTGACAACAACCAGCACGGCTGTGTGGAAGGGAAACATCCCACCCCAGAGCCAAGGAAAGCCAGGCCTCCCACACGACATCCTAATCTTCATTAAGAGAGCTCAGCCCCCCCTCCAGGAGCCTTCCCGGGGCGGGAAGTGCAGCCAAAGCTCTGAGCGCTCCCTGAACCCTCGGCCGCTCCACCAGCGGCCCCTGTCCCGTGGGATCCTCCCGGTTTGTTTTTGTAAGGCCGTTCCTCCCGCCCTGGCACAGCAGATTCCCCTTTGGACTGGACCCCGGGTTTCTCTTGGAGCCCTGGACGTGAACCCTGCGTGTTTGGCTCGCCAGGTCCCTGGATGGGGACCCTGTGTGGGCGAGGGGCTGAGCACAGAGGGCTGGGAATCCTATAAATAAATACCCTGCATTATTCCCTACCGCCTTGCTGCCCCTTTCCAGCATCCCTGCCTCCTGCATGCCTCGTTGTTTGCTTCTCCTTCCTGATCCTGAGCTCCCGAAGGCTCTGGGGCTCCGTCCTCCCCCAGCCCGGCCGGGGGGTCCGGAGCGGCCCCGGGCACTTCGCCACCTCCGGCTGTTGTTCTTGGCCCCGCTGGAAAAGGCAGGAGGGGGATCTGCCGCCCATGGAGAGCGGGTTTGGGGGCCTGGCTGATGGCAGGAGCAGGTTCTGGGAAGCAGAGATGCTGCAATCCCAGAACATCTGGCCGGGAGCAGCCGCAGCCACCCGGGCACGGTGGCCGAGGGCCAGCCCGGAGCAGTGGAGTGTTCCTGCAGCACCCCTGCTCCTTCCTCTGCCCCCACTCCACAGCCCTCCTGCTCTCCCATCTCCCTGGGGCTGATTCCCACCACCCCTGGCTCAGCTCAGCCCCAGCCCAGGGTGCAGCAGTTTTCCCTCTCCCATCGCTCTCCCAACAGGCTGCCAGGAATCAGCTGGGCTCTGCCGGCAGAGCCCGGGGATGAGTCCTCTCCATCCACCCTTTTCCTGGAAAACGCTTGGCTCCCACCAGGAATCATTCAGCAAAAGGGCAGGGCTGTCCCTGGACTCTTCCCCTGTCACACGATGCCAGGAGGAACCTCCCCCGTTATCCAGGCTGGCATCACTCCTGTTATCCCAGGGGAACACCTTATTCCACCCTGGAAACACCAGTGATCCCACTCTGCCATCCTTCCTTCTCCCAGATCCCCCATCCCATGGAGCTGGAATGGCGGGAGCTGGGGGAGAAGGATCCACTCCTGGAGTGGGTGATGCTGGAAGGCTCGTGCTGGGGGGCATTTCCAGACCCACCCATTCCCAAACACTCCGGGGGAGGGAAGAGTGGAAAGCACCTCATTCCCCCCCACACTCCCAGAAAGGCCTTTTCAGCTGGGAAGGAAATAGCTGGATGTGCTGATCCACAGCAGCAGCCAAGCTCTAATGTTTGGCTCGGCGAGGGGGTCACGAGAGGAGCCCCGCTCGCCTTCCCGCAGCCAAGGGAGGCTGAAATCCCGGGATCCAGCCAGGAACACGCAGGGGGAAGAACCACAAGACCCTCATGGCCAAGCCAAGGTGCCCTGGGAGCCCCTCACCTCACCTGGGGACACACGGGGTGACCACAGCCCTGAGGAACGAGGGCTGGCAGCTCCCAAGCAGCCAAAGCACCAGGAAAGCCTCTGCTTCCCTCTCCAGATGGAGCAAAGACTCCAAAGAAAGGATAAAGCCCTGGATTGAGGCGGACAGCTCATCCCAGCCCTCGCCCCCATCCCAGCCAGCCCTTCACTCCCATCCCCGAAGCCCTCAAAGGGCTCTTTGTCCCCAGCAGCACCAGCCGGGAGCAGGGAGAGGCACTGGGAATTCTGGGAGCCCCAGGGAAGGAGCCACGTTCGTCCAAGGGTGCTCTGAGCACCCAGGGGTGCTCTGCTGTCCCTCTCAAGGGGGTGGTGAAGGCCCAGGGCAGCTCAGCTTGAATCCCTCTGGAATGAGCTGCACCCCGGGCTCCCCTCCCTGTGCACAGGAAAGCAGAATTTCTTACCCAAAATTCTCCTGGGATTTAGCAGATAGCAGGGATTTTTGGGGTGCTGGCTCTGCAGCCCAGACCCCCCCACCCTGAGCCAGCTCAGCCCAGCCCCAGGTTTGGGATCCGATCCCTCCAAAGGAACCCTCCGGTCCCACAGCCCCAGCCTGGGATTTGTTTCATCCATGGCTGGATGAATTCCTGCAGATATTTCCACTTTCCCTGGGAGGTTTGGGGTTTTTCCCCCCCTTTTCTCCACGGCTCTGGCATCAGCTGTGCTCTCCCCCCGGGGCTGGGGAGGAGGGGGAGCAGCCGGAATCGGATTGCAGCCTTCACACACTTCCAGCTTTTCCAGCCCCTTTCCCACCAAGAGAGCTGGAAAACTCAATCTGTCAGGCCACCTAACCAGAAACACATGGATGCAGCTCCGAGGAACCCGAGAGGGATATCAGAGGGATCAAAGGGAGGGATAAATGACCGGAATGACCCACGGGAGAGGGTTGGGAAGAGCCAGCGCCGGGTGGGGACGTGGGAGACGTGGTGGGGATGTCCCACCACTGGTGACGGGATCCCCACTGGATGCAGCCCCGTTCCCACCACTCCCTGGGCCCTCCAGCCAGTTCCTAACCCAGCACAGAGTGCCCTGTCCAAGCCCTGGGCTGCAGCTTTTCCAGGAGAATTCTGTGGGAGAGGTGTCCAAGGCTCTGCTGGAGTCCAGACAGACACATCCCCAGCCTGCCCCTCTTCCACCAGGTGGGTCACCTGGCCATGGAAGGAGATCAGGTTGGTCAGACAGGACCTGCCCCTCCCAAACCTGTGCTGGCTGGCTCTGATCCCTTGTCCATCCTGTAGGTGCTGTGGGGCTGCACTTGGGATGGCACTGAGGTCAGGCTGGCAGGCCTGGAGTTCCCCTCAGAGCAGGAATGGTCTCCTTCCAGGAACAGGGAAAACGCTGTGATGGCTCTTGGCCCCTGGAAGGACAGGGAGGGAACAGATCCCTGCCTGTGAAATTCCCTCGGTGCTTCCTTTTCCCCACTCCTTTTCCCCCTTCCTTTCCCCCTCCTTTTTCTCCCTTCCTTTTTCCCCCTCCTTTATTCCCCTTCTTTTTTCCCTCTTCCTTTTTTGCCCTCCCTTTTCCCCTCTTTTCCAGGACACATTTCCCCTGCTGTCCCTGCCCAGCCCAGCAAACACCCAGGGCTCCAGCACTGGCCCCATTATTTCCCTGCTGCCCCATTCCACCCCCTCACTGCCCTCTGGGCACAAACCCTCAGGGCTTTTCCAACCTCATCCCAAACTTCTTCCCCCCTTGCTCTGGGGGCGTGGGCAAACCTGCCGGGATAACGACCCCCTACCCCAAAATTCCTTATGATCCTCAAAACCTGGATATTTTTAGCAGGAGGGGAGCGTGGTCGTGATCCAGAGGGGGTAGGGCAGGTATTCCATGGTGTTCCCAGAGCATTCCAGGGCTCACACTCCATCAGCAGCCTGGGAAGGCTCCAAGCCGGGGGCGGCCGAGGGAGCGGAGCAGCTTCCGTCCCAGGGATCGGATTATCCAGGAAAAAACACCTGGGCCACGTGTTTTGGGCTTGTTTTGGGGGGCTGGGCAGGAGGGTTGGGGGGATGTGCAGGATGAGGGGTGGGGGCAGCCAGGTGGGTTTGGATCCGTGTGTTCCACCTGGATCCACATCCCGAGGTGTCTCCCGGGGTTGGACTTGGCTTTGGAGCAACCCTGGAGCTCCCTGGGAAAGGAAAGGAAGAGAGGGGGAAAGAAGGAGGGAAAAAAGGGGGGAAAGGAAGGGGAAGAAGGGAAGAGAGAAAAAAAGAAGGGGGGACAGGAAGGAAAGAAAAGGGAGGAAAAATAAAAGGAAGGAGGGGAAAAAGGAAGGGGGAAAAAAGGAAGAGAAAAGGAGGAAGGGAGAATAAAAGAAAGGGAAAAAAAGAAGGAGGGGAAAATACTGCAGGGATTGCACATGCCTCACCACCCCCGGCTCTGCTCACCCCTGGCCCTCCAACTGCCTCATCCCTGCACCAGATCCAGCCCCAAAGCACCAGATCCAGCCCCAAAGCACCAAATGTCCCCGCTGACACCCCAGCCCAGCCTGGTCCCGGGGCAGCAGCTCCTGGGGGTGCTCAGGGCTGAGGAGAATCTCCAGGGCTGAGGAGAATCTCCGGGGCTGCTGCTCCTCAGCTCTGCTCGTTCCAGGGCTTGGGGGAATTCCTGCCTTTCCTGAGGCTCTGCTGTTCCCTGGGCTGTGTTTTTGCCATCCCTGCTCTGCCTGAGCAGCCTGGAAGGTCAGCAGGAGGAAAAGCAGCTCCTGCTGAGCCAGGAGGCTGCCAGGCTGCTCTTTCCTTCGTGTATAATTCCCATTTTCGGGAGCCCCTGCTGGTCTAGTGGTAAGGGCGCGGCGCTGTAACCGCCGAGACCTGGGTTCGATTCCCGGTCAGG
>JAODLE010097326.1:0-13220 GCA_027576695.1 Cossypha archeri | reverse complement strand
AAGCCACAGATCCCTTTTTTATGACTCCTGGGGAAATGCTGGAGCTCCCCAGGTATCCACCTGCCTTTTACTGCTACTAGGACAAGGAATTTTCTCCCACAGGGGTCACATTTGTGGGGCAAAGGGATGTTCAGGCAGCAGAGGCTGCAGAAAGGGGGTGTTGTTATTGTTGTTGTTGTTCCAAACCTTGTGCCAATGATTTTTGGATTTAATCAGCTCATCAGGTTGGCTCATCCTGCTCCAAATACTTGGGTTTGGATGCAAATCATTCCCTGCACCCCCTTCCTCCCAGCAGGCACATCTCAGCACCCAGCACTGGGAACATCCTCACGAGGGTTTTCTGTCTGTCTCCAAAGGGAGAAGGTGAGGGATTAGTGGCCTTGAACTGGAAGAGGTTAGATTTACCTTGGATATTGGGAAGGAATTCTTGGCTGAGAGGGTGGGGAAGGGCTGGAATGGAATTCCCAGAGAAGCTGTGCCTGTCCCTGGATCCCTGGAAGGGGAGGTTGGAGCAACCTGGGCTGGTGGGAGGTGTCCCTGCCCAAGGCAGGTGTGGCACTGGATGGGCTTTAAGATCCCTTCCAACCCAAACCATTCCAGGATTCCCTGATCAGAGACCATCTCCTGTGCTGGATGCTCTTGGAGCTGCATTCCCAGAAGATGTAGAGTTGTCACCCCTCAAGTGCTCCCCCACCTCTGGTCCTTGAGCAGCAAGGAATGAGTTTTCCATGAGTCCCTCCATGGTGCAGAGTATAATTAATATGTATAATTATAATTATACTATAATTCTATATATTATATTATATATAAAATATATTTTATATTAAAAATAATCTGATATTTACAATAACCCTTTAAAATGAGCTGCTAAAAACTACCTTGACCTACAGAGTTAAACCCCAAGAAGTGGGATATAAATAGATCCCTGTGAGTTATGAACTATTTGCTCCATTTTGCTTCCTTCAGCACCCTAAAAACTTGGGAATTATTTGTTTAAATCACACCTGGGTTATGACTTTTTATGTCTTTATCAATTAAATAATTAACTTCTGCCGGCCTGGCCTCTCCAACCCCTTCTCCTGCTCCAAGGATCAATAGCTGATGGTGCTTCTGTACCTCCACACGTATAAATTAGAGAGTTATTAATTAAAATGCATTCTTGAGAGCACCAAAAGCTTCATTCTTAGCAGGAATTGCAAACAGAAAATATCGGGTGTTAAAATCCGGACTCCAAAATTAATTTGCCTTTTAAGCCTCGGCCTTTTGGAGCCTCAAAGCCCGAGGTAAAGACTGAGGGGCTCACATCAGTCCAGCCATTGGGAATATTTGTCACCCAAATGTGAGCTGGGCAAGCAAATGAACTTCCAAATGAGGAGCCACCTGATTAAAACAGCAGCCAAGGAGCCCTGGGGATTCCCAGACGTTGCTGCTGCTCCTGGAGCAAATCCCTGCTTGGGAAAGAGAGTTATTTTGGGTGGAGGAGCTTAGGAAAGGGAGAATTCCCTTTATCAGGGCAGGGGGAAGGATGGGAATTACACAGGGAATTCGAGGACCACCCGAATTGGCTGAATTTTAATTTTAATTTTAGTTTTAATGACATGGCACCCATGGGCGACAGGGCGAGGCTTGGGAGGCACTGGAGAAATAGAGGAATTTTGGAATAGCCAGTTGTGTTCCCAGCAGTTCCACGGCATTCCCATTGTGGGAGGAGGCAACAATAAATAAAACACTTCACTCTCCACCACTGGTGTATAAAAATAGTGATCATTTTCCCCACCAGTGGTATAAAAATGGTGATAATTTGTGGGTTTCTATCAAGACCTCGTGAGGAAAGCGGGAAGAGAGAAGGAAATTATTTGATTCCTTTATAACTTGCATCGAATATAAAACCTGCCATAAAGTGATGAAAGGCCTTAGGAAAAGCAGGAAAATACTTAGTGGAGAAAAATCCTATTAATTCGTGTTCTGCAAGGATTTCCCTCTCTGCCCACCTTTCCAAGAAGTGCCATGGAATATTGTGTCCATTGGTCCTCAGTGCAGTCAGACTTGGAGCAAGTCACTTGGATTCTCCTAAAATCGGGATTAGATCCTTTGTTTGCAGGGCTGGAAGGACCAGAACAATGAGCAGGAGATGAAAGGAGTTTAAAAATCCATATTTTATATATATATATAATTCCCATTTCTAATAGAAAACCCCACGAAGCAATTCTTACACAGGGCTCATCATTTTTAGGATTATTCAGGAGGAATTTCTCCCTGGAAAGGGTGGTCAGGCCCTGGCAGGGGCTGCCCAGGGAGTTTTGGAGTCCCCACTGGGGTGTCCCTCAGTGCTCTGGACTAGGGACAAGGTGGGGATCAGTGACAGGTTGGTGATCTTGGAGGGCTTTTCCAACCTCCATGATTCTCTAAGATATTTTTCATGGGATATGAGCAATGCCCCGCCTGGAATTCCCTTGGGATCAGCTCTCCTGGCCGTGTCCTCTCCCAAATCCTTGTTCCTCCTCCTCGCTGATGGGGGGTGGGAGATGCTCAGAAGCCCTTGATCAGTGTAAATCCTGCTGAACAACCTGTTTTGCCAGCATTATCCCCCTCCTAAATCCAAACCACGGGAAAGAAAATCAACCCCATCTCAGCCCAAACCAGGACAGACCTAAAGGAGGGGGTTAAAATTACGCCGACAAATCCAAAGCCTGGCTCCGTCTGTAAAAGGGGCTGGAAAAATGCGGCTCCCAGCTCCCAGTTTGGCAGCCTGGATTCACCTCCTGCAGCAGGAATTACAGCTATTGCCGTGAGGGAAGGTAATATAGAGCTTTAATACAACCAGCAGCCAGGTTTGAGATCAGATCTGAGGGATAAGGGATGACAAATCCACAGTTCCATTATTAACAACACCAAATATGAAGACACACCATCCAGATTTTAATGCAGCACAGCGAGAGGACGGGTCTGATTCTCTCGCAGGAATGATTGCAGCCAGGGAAATAAAGGTTTAAAAACCTTTACAAAGGTTTTATAAATCAGCAGCGCTGATTTATTACGGTTGTTTTATTCCTTTTGCTCCTGTTGGTGCGGTTTCTGCTGGGTCTGTGCACGCACAGGAGGAGCCGCATCGAGAAGGTGCCGCTCTGCCCAACTAATTACGCTTATTTTTGGCACTCTTATTGTGCTTTAATTAAGAACTGTTTGCTTTTGCGGAGCAGGCGGACACCGAAAGTTTGCCTTTTTTAATTAAAAGCAAAAAACAAACGAAGCTGTTCTGGAGGGGGTGGGGGGAGCGGGAAGGGAGCTCTGGTGAACAGCGAAGGGCAGGGGGGAACTTCAACCCCGGAGAACTTTAATGCCAGTGGTGCAAAACGCTGCTAATTATCCGGCAATTGATTGTTTGCCGCCGATAAGGAGCTACAGCTTATTTACCGGATGAGACAAAGGGCAGGTTAATCTCTCTCCTCCGGTCCCCGGGAATCGCTGGAATTCGGGATTTCGGGGGGGAGGCGCGGAGCGAAGCCGCGCCTTTGCGATGTAAATCAGCAGCGGGGCATTTACACCCCGTCTTGGAGTAACGGGGAGCAAACGCTCCTTCCGAGCGGATGGAATGGCCCAAAAACACGCGAAAGGTGCTGCTCTGAGGCCGCACTTGACAAAAAGGTTTGGGGAGGTTCAGCTTTGCAGGAGGATCGAGGGGGAGGGAGGGAGAGATGGAGGTGATTCTCTGCCTCTCCCGAGCATCGGTGCATCCAAGCGCCCTGGGGGTGGGGAATGGCGTGGAAAGAGGATTTTGGTCAGAAAACCTCTCCGGATAGCAAAAATAAAGAATACTTGGAGTGAGCAGCTCGGCCTTTCCAAGTGGAAAATCCAGGAGGGAGCAGCTCTGTCTGTCAGTTTTAGGAGTTTTTCCAGAGGGTTCCCATGGTTTTCAGTGGTAAGAGGAACCTCAAGCAGGACTTGCTCCGTTCTGGGCAGTGAAATGTTGGGCAAGAGCGGCCAGCTATCCCAGCTCCTTCTTTTCCCAGCATTTTTGGGTGGTTCAGTGGATTTATGCATTTATCGCCTTCACGACGCTCTTCCAGCGCTTCCCGAGGCTCCAGGAACCAGGAGCAGCATTGGATGGCCATGAAATCCTATTTATGGGTTGCATTCCAAGCCCTGTCCCCGTGGGTAAATCTGGAAGGTGGCAGAAGGGCTGGGAGAAGCCCCCGTGGAGCAGAACGTGTGGGTTCCTGTTCGGAGCACCAGGAGGCACCTGCCTCGAATTCCAGCCCTCCCCAAGCAGATCCAACCTGGAATTAGCATTCAAGGAGCAAGGAGATGTGTGGAGATGGGATCTGAAACAGGTGTTTGTGTTCTCACTGCATCTCATTGTGCTCTCCCTTGCAGATTATGTGGAGAAGGCACTGCAGGAGGGAACAGGTTTTCCAAGTTGGAAGGAAATATCCAGACTGGCTGATGGGAATGCTGTGGGTTCCCAGGAAAACTGGGAGGCTCTCAGGCAGGAGCTGAGGGTGACATTGCCTGTGTCCATGAGCTGTGGATCTGCACTACCTGGGCAGGAAAATTACTGGCAAAGCACAGCCACAAGTGATTAAAATACCATGGAATTGTGAGTTTTCCCAGTTTCCCAGGTTGTTTTCCCAGCCCTGGTGGTGTAGGAACCTGGAGGGATTAGTTTTCTTCCAGGGAAAATGAACTGTGCCTCAGTAAAGTGATGATTCCTCAGAATTCCTGTTCTGTGTCCTTCCTGATTTAAACCCCTCTCCAAAAATATTACAACCCCTCCCAGTGATTATATAAAATCATAGAAAGATTGGGTTGGAAGGGATCTCAAAGATCATCTCATTCCATGGGCACCTTTCCTGCACTGCCTGTTAGAGAGGATTCTTGGATCAGAAAACCTGGGCAAGCTGAAGGATGAACCAGCTCTTCCAAGTCTTCAGGCCCAAGATCTTCCTTGGGAATGATTCAGGGATGTTCTTTCCTCAGAGAACTCCTGGAAATCCTAAGGAAGATCTTCCAACACCTCCTGCAGAGTTTCCCAGCAAGTACCAGGATCCCAGAATCTGCTGAGCTGGAAGGATCTCCAGGGATCATCCAGTCCAGCTCTCAGCCCTGCCCAAGCCCATCCCCAAGGATCCCACCACGGTCCTGGTGTGATGGGTTCCCATCCCCTCCTCGTAGCACCACACAGAAGGCTCTTTGGCCTGATTCCTGTCAGCATTTTGTTGAGGAGACCCAGAAAGGAGAAGTTTTTGCTTTATTTTAATCCCTGCTCTGATCCCCCCCGCCTCTAACTGGGAAGTTGGTGGCTTTCCAAACTATCCCACCTCAAGTGGGGCTTAACTCTGGGAACAAACACCTTCCTTGTGCTCCTGGGGTCACCAGGCTTGGCATTTAAAACACTTGCAGGGTGATTTTAGTGGCACCAGGCACAGAAATTGCCCCCAAGACCAAAGGCTGCTGGGTGGCCACCACCATCTCCACCCTTGGCCACAGGACACCAGGGCTGCCTTGGTGGGGCTCATTCTCACGGCACTGCTGCTCTTGGAGGCATCAGCAGCAGCCTGGGATGGTGGAAGGTGTCCCCACCCATGGCAGGGGGTTGGAATGAGGTGGGTCTTAAGGCCCCTTCCAACCCAAACCAGTCTGGGATTCTCGGACAAAAGCAGGAATCATTTAATCTTGGAGAGCACTGAAAGATGCCCTTCCCAATCTGCAGCCCAAACCCATCCCTCTGCAGCCCCAGGGATATCCCAAACCCCTCCATCTGCAGCCCCAGGGATATCCCAAACCCCTCCATCTGCAGCCCCAGGGAAGGGTTTGTGGAGTGGTCTGGTCACACAAGGAATATATGAAATGCCAAAAATCAATGAATAGGATCAATCAAAGCCCTTGAGTGGGTCCTTCACTCATATTTGGCTAAATATTTCATTAATTAAAAGGGAAGGAATTAATGGCCCTCATCTCCTCTGAATTCTGAACCCATTTCTAACCCTACAGCTCTTTAAAGTGGGAATTTTCTTTATGGAATTGCATAAAACCACAGCCCAAATCCTTCCATCACCTTGGAAGGCTTTAGCAAGTCACTTAACCCCAATATATTTGCTTTCCCCTTCTCTGTGTGTTCCCAAATCCTTTTTGTTCCTATATATGCTTTTAATTTATTGAATTCAATTTACTGCCCTCCCTCTGTTTGCCTGTGGCTCATCCTCTCCTTCCCTGACAAAATTCCAACCCCTTGCCAGGTTTTGACCTTTCCCTTCCCTTTCCCAGCTTTAACCCCAGTTAAGATCTCAGCCTTTCCATGGGATGCTCCCAGACATCCCTTGGATTCCAGTTAAGGATGCAGCAAAAGGAATAAAATGGGCATGGGATGGTTTAAAGTAAAAACACTTTCCCCCTTCCCCCCCCCCAAAAAAAAGCTATGATGGACTGCTCAGTCACTTATTAAACATTCATTGTTTCCTCAATAAAAGTAATCTGAGTTGTGTTCAATTATTAATATAAATCAGGCACGAAGTGTAAAACAGCAGCAATCTCATCTTTATTTTTTTTTTTGGCATTAATTCTTCCTTATTCAACCCTCACAAGAGGAGACTGGAGAAGAAACCACTCGGAATTATTGGAAAACAAATACAGCTGGAGTGAGAAAAGCAGAATTTTTATCTGTATCTCTGTCAGGAGGAAAAAAAAAAGAAAAATAAATTAAAACTCCTTGGAAACCCGAAATGTTTCCAAATATGTGTGTGGGGGGGTTGGCTGAGCCTGAAAATAATTAAAAACTGAGAGTGCATTGGAGGAATGTGAAATAAAGCTGAGAAAGCTTCAAACTGCATGTGTGGAAATACAAATATCCACAGAGATAGTTTTATATTTATATATATATATATAATATTTATCCTCATACACACAAACCCAGGTTTGGATGTTAACATAGAATTAGCTTTAGATTTTCATTTCCTACTTAGGTCTTTCAAAACCTTTAAAACCTTTAAAAACCAAAAGGTCTTTGGACTGAGATTTATGGGATCACAACATGAGTTTTGGGGTCTGTAATTAGGAAATAGCCCCCAATTAACCCCCTCAAGCCCTGGCTGATCGAGGGGACCGTGGACACTTAGGGTTGGTTTGGATCCTGGAGATGGGAAGGAGTTTCATTCCCATGGCTGGTGTGTTTGAAATAAATGTGCTATTTCACTATTTATTAGTTATTATTATTTATTATTGTTTTGCTGCAGGTCTGGGGGTTGTTAAAAGTGCTTTCAATCCATGTTTTGACGACAAACTCCAGAGCAAAACCCACCACTGCTCCTGGTGCAACGTGGGCTGAACACAAAGTGTGCTCTCCAGGCCTCACACCAGGCACATTTTCCAGTTTTGTTGGAATGTTTTCGGACTCTTTGCCCAGATTTAGCTGGAATTGGAGTGATTTTCCACTCCAAAATGAGCCAGTATGATGCTGGTTTATATTTACCCACAAGAGAGACCTGGAGAGGGACTCGTGAGAAGGCCAGGAGGGACAGGAGGAAGGGAATGGTTTAAGATGAAGGAGGGCAGGGATAGAGGGGATATTGGGCAGGAATTCCTGCCTGGGAGGGTGGGAAGGCCCTGGAATAGAATTCCCAGAGAAGCTGTGGCTGCCCCTGGATCCCTGGAAGTGCCCAAGACCAGGAGTAACCTGGGCTAGGGGAAGCTGTCCCTGCCCATGGCAGGGGTGGCACTGGATAATCATTAAAATCCCTTCCAATCCAAACCATTCCATCATTCCATGATTTTGGTCATGATTTCCATTCTTCTCCCCAGTTTGCAGATCTCTTTCAGAGAGGAACCTGTTGGAAGGACATGAAGGAATGTCCACCAGCTCCAGTATTTCTGAAGGACTCCAACTATGAGTTTTCCAAATCATGGAAAATAAAGGATGGAGAGTGAAAGAGGCCAGGGGCTCTTTATTCCAGTAATCCCCAGGCCAGATTTTCCTGGCAGGAGCTGCAAACCTCCAAATTAAATGGAAAATTGGCCTTTACTGGCAACTGAAGCAAAAGAGGTAAAATCAGAAACCCGGGGATTTCCACTGCTCTGGAAATCTTGGGAATCTTCTGCCATTGGCTTTCCCAGGTATAAAATTAATGGTGAAGCAAAGAGGGATGTAATTAAACTTGTGGAATTATTTGGCAGCCATAAAAAACCCCTCAATTTACAGTTTTGGTGAACTTGGGTCATTTGGTTGTAAAGCAAAAGCCGGGGGGAAAAAAAGAGCGAATTTAAATAAAAAACCAACTCCCCAAAACTTCATTCTGCAGTAAAAAATTGAAGTGTTAGTTATAAACAATCACTGATACATAGATCATAATATATAATAAATTAAAATTACAATTATAAATAAAATATACAATAAACACCCAGCATTGAGAGCAGAGAAAAACCATGAACCTCTGAGCTCTGCATTCGAAAAAGGGCTTTCCAAAATCACCCATTTTACCCCAAATTACCCATTTTACCCCCAATTACCGCTATACCCACCACCCAAAATGAACATTTAAATTCCCCCCACTCTGTGTGTTCACAATCTAATAAAGATCAAACTCTTCCAGCCCTGGAAATGGTACTTTTAATGCTGTTTTTCCAACCTGCAGGAGATGTATCTGCCTCTTACAATTCTCATTTTGCTGCCTTTTTTTATTAATCAGCCCTTCCATCTCTTGGTATCATCTTTGTCAACAAGAGCAAATGTGGGCTGAGCAGGCAGGGGAGGGAAAAGGGGACAACAGGCAAAGAAATGGGAAAGATAAAAATCCGGGGAAGGCAAATTGGGTTTTTATATCAGAGTCAATCAGGGGCATCATCCGTGGAGGCAGGAGGGGGGAAAAAGAAAAATAAAAAAAGGAAATCAGATGTTAATAAAAGCTGCTTTGGAAGGGGAAAAAATGCTGTTTACATCCCAACCTGGGCAGGCACTCTATTGCCTGGTGAGCACAGAGGGTTCCTGGCTCCCAAAAAAAGGCCACGAGGGATCAATCTGATTATCCGGGAATCGATCCAGTTATTCCCATAAAGTGAAAAAAAATAGCCTAAATTTCACAGGAATGGGTTTAGATGGGTGAAAACAAGCAGGTGGTTTAAATAGGAAAGGGAAAGGTTCAGTTATGAACAGCAAGAGTTTGAAGAGTTTGAAAAAAATTATCAATTGAATGGTGGGTTTGTTTTGCTCCGGAGATATCGGAATTAGAGGACATGATCCAATCATTCAGAGGGATTGGACTTAAAGGACACAATCCAGCTGGGAATCACAGAGGGGAAACTGGGATTTGTCAGTGAAATCTGGAGTCAATTCTTAGAGAACCTGCTTGAAACAGCAGAAAAATATGGGCAGAGAAACAGGCAAAAAAAGAATTTATTCTCCAAAAAGGAGGGAATATTTTGCATTAATCAGGAATTGTTCACTTTGGGGGGTTTATCTGAGCATTGTCCACGTTGTCCATGCTCCATCCCAGACACACATCACCTGCATTTCACTTCCCAGTGGATAATTAATGGAAATACCAGTGGAGGGTTGTCTTTGGGGGTTTTATGTGGGTTTTCTTTTAATCATCAGTCATGGCCTTGGAGTTGAGTGGCAGCAAAAGTGTCATAAAAGGAAAATCTCTGCCAGATTTTTGGGATCAGTTGGATTTGCCTTCCTCAAGGAACGATGACTGGAATATTCTCTGGGGAGCACACTTGGACTGTGAAAAAAAAAAATTCCTGAAGCTTTTTTAAAGTGTTTTTCAGGCAGAATAAAAACCCAAAAGGAACCTCAGAGTTTATCAGAGCGGGATTCCCAGCCTGGAGAGCTCAGACTTCCCAGGCTTGGAAATTTCATTTAAAAGCTCCAAGGAGCTGCAGCTCCTCTCAGTTTTTGACAGGCAGCTCCATGGATTTTCACTCCTGCTGCTGCTCTTCCTTAAATTCCCCTTCCAGGGAAAAGCCTGAATGTTTATTCCTGTCCCAAATCCCTCCAAACACATTCCCAGCTGGTGGGAACTGTCATGGCTCTGCCAAGTGAACACCCCGAGCTTTTCCTAAAGTCACACCCGTCCCCTCCATCCTCATGGACACAGCCAGGAATAACAATTCCAGCTCCAAATCCCCTTCTCTTATCCCATGGCATTAAATATCTCGCCCTCCTGCTTTTTTGCCTCGGGTTTTCTATATCAGTGTTGATGGAATTAAAATTATTGCAGGTGAGATTCCTGAAATCCAAGATTTTAGTGATCCTGTGGCATCATTCCCTACATCATAAAACACTTGATTAATCTCTCAACAGGCTTTAGTTACTTATATTTTATTATTTATTTATTTATTTATTTTTTACTTCATTTGGATCTTATCTTAAATTCAAATAAAAAAGCCTGCCTATAATGACAAATTCCAGCTCCATTGATTTCTGGGAAGCACCATTACATAATTCAGTTATTTCTTTTGCTTTGCCTCGCTCCTTAATTGTTACTTTACATTTTTTCTTGGTGCCTTTTTTTTATTTCCCCCCTAAATCAGCAAAACAATTCCTATAAAATATTTTTTTTTTTTTATTCCTGAATCACCCTCACAGCAAGAAAAGAAAATTCTGATTTAAAAAAATCATAATAATAAAAAAAAGGCAACTTATTTTTGCTTACTGACACAACCTACTGGAAAATCAATAAGAATGAAATGCAGCACATAAAAATATTTATTAGAGTTTTAGAAGGTTTCTTTAAGGCCAGGTTTAATTATTAAAGTCCTTTGGAGGAGTTTTTTTTTTTTGTGGGGGGGGCATCTCATAAAAATTAAAGAAAGAAAAATTTAATGAAGCAATTATTAGAAGAGCAAACTGTACCAGAAGGGACATTTATTTTGCAGTGTAAGGGATTTTTTTATGCCCGTGGAAAGGAATAAGATGAAGGTTAATTGAGGAGGGAAAAAAAAAAAAAGAGCTGTTGGAACATTCCCAGGCCTGGGAAAGAGAGGGAGAAAAAAGGAGAGGAATAAGTTATTTAATTCAGTGTAAAGAAATCAGAGGGATAAGTTATTTAATTCAATAAGAAATCAGTGGAATGAGTTATTTAATTCAGTGTTAAGAAATCAAAGTGATAAGTTATTTCAATGTAAAGAAATCAGAGGAAAAACTCATTTAATTCAGTATAAAGAAATCAGAGTAATAAGTTATTTAATTCACAGCAAAGAAATAAGTGGAATAAGTTATTTAATTAAGAGTAAAGAAATCAGAGTGATAAGTTATTTAATTCAATGTAAAGAAATCAGAGGAATAAGTTATTTAGTTCACAGCAAAGAAATCAGTGGAATAAGTTATTTAATTAAGAGCAAAGAAATCAGAGGGATAAGTTACTTAATTCACTGTTAAGAAATCAAAGTGATAAGTTAATTCAATGTAAAGAAATCAGAGGAATAAGTTATTTAATTCAGTGTAAAGAAATCAGAGTAATAAGTTATTTAATTCACAGCAAAGAAATAAGTGGAAAAAGTTATTTAATTAAGAGTAGAGAAATCAGAGTGATAAGTTACTTAATTCAACGTTAAGAAATCAGTGGAATGAGTTATTTAATTCAGTGTTGAGAAATCAGAGTGATAAGTTAATTCAATGCAAAAAAATCAGTGGAATGAGTTATTTAATTCAGTGTTAAGAAAACAGAGTGATAAGTTATTTAATTCAGAACAAAGAAATCAGTGGAATAAGTTATTTAATTCAGTGTAAAGAAATCAGTGGAATAAGTTATTTCATTCAGAACAAAGAGGAATGAGTTATTTAATTCAGTGTAAAGAAATAAACTAATAAGTTATTTATTATTATCAGTGTTATTTATTTATTTATTTGCTGTATTTATTATTATCAGTGCAAGAGACTCATGAAAAAAAGCCATGACTTGGGTCCCAAACATGATCCATGTGGTCAGAAATTATCTTAATTAAGGCTTCAAGAAGGACAAGGATGGAGCAAGGGAACATGAGATCTGTTTGGAAATTAAAGGGGTTTTATTTGGGGAATTGCACTGAATTAAAAAAAAAAAGATAAAAAAATAAGAAGTTTTAATTTCAATTCAATTAAATTTAATTTTAAAAACACCAAGACTTCCAAAATTGTCTGGAAAAATATAAGAGATCCCTGAGAAATTAGTGTTCAGGGACAAAAGGGCGTCACGAGGAATGCTCATCCTGGAGGGGCTGGAGAGGAGTCACCCCCTGCTCTTTGGAGACAGACTGAGCAGGGAATAAAGAACAAAAAGAACAACAATTATCACTTAATTCTCCATTAAAAAAACTGATTTCAAGGTCTCTCAGTCAATTAATATGGAGGATTTGGATCATACCCCTTAGGGGGGTATTAATGTTGAGATACTGTAATAATATAATAAAAACTATCATAAATATATCCAATAGAATAAATTTTATATTATTATACAATAAATTTCTGATAAATTACAATAAATTATAATATAATATTACTATAATAAATAATAAACATCAATAATACAATCACATTATAATAAATCAATTTATATATTTCATAAAATAATAGCATAGTTACATGAAATATAATAAAAATAAATATAAACCAATACAATAAATAATAATAATAATATAATAAATAAACCTCTTTGCCTGAGGGAAAACAAGGGAAGTGAGGAAAAGAGGAAAGAGGGAAGTGAGCTTGGAGTTTTCATGGGTTTGTCGTGGGTTTTTTAATGAAATAAAGGTTTGAAGGGAAATGATGGAGAGAAATTGTACCTGATTCCCACCCAGCAGCAACAACCCAATAAAGGGATTCAAACTGCCAGAGGGCAGGGTTAGATGGGATATTGGGAAGGGATTCTCCAGGGACCTGCAGGTTACCTTCCCCCCAGGCAGGGACTGGGTTTTGTGTGTTGAGATTCCTGTAAATACAGGTCCATTAGAATTAGGGAATTTAATGGCTGGGAAAGCCATTCTTCATTAGAAAGCTGGGAATGAAAAATATCTCGTCATTATCTCTGTTATGAAGATAAATCAGCGAGTGGCTTTGCAATGCCAGCGTTAATGGGGAATCCAATCCCTTGCACGAGGGCAGGACTTTGCTCCAGCAGCAACAGGAGTGGGTTTTCAGCTGGAAACGAAGGGAGGTGGGAATGAGGAGATGGAAAGCTGCCTGAGAGGAATGAAAATCGGAATGAAAATCCATCTAGAATTTTAAAACACTTCTGTAGGTGAATTATAGG
>JAODLE010097025.1:0-11362 GCA_027576695.1 Cossypha archeri | reverse complement strand
GGGAGAGCTCCTAAACTGCTCAGCTGAGGATTCCCATCCATGGGAGAGCTCCTAAACTGCTCAGCTGAGGATTCCCATCCATGGGAGAGCTCCTAAACTGCTCAGCTGAGGATTCCCACCCATGGGAGAGCTCCTAAACTGCTCAGCTGAGGATTCCCATCCAGCCCTCCGTGTTTTCCAACCCTGCTGTTGGAGATGCTGATTTAGTGGAAGCTTTGCAGGAGAACAGGCAGCTGGCTGAGTTCCCATCCCTCTGCTCCGTGGGGTGTCTGTGCCTGGAGCCAGCGATGGATCAGCAGGAAAAGCAGCCAAATTTCCAGCTTTTTGGGTGCCCGTGGTCAGCAGTGACCACTGGGCTACCCTAAAAACCAGCAACAAGGACAGCATGTCCTCCAGGCTGGTGTTCCATTTCTGCTTCCAAATGGTGATGGAAGGAGGGATTGACCAGCACTGGGAGTTGGGGGCAAACCCAGCTCAGCTTCTCTGGAAGATCCAAGCCCAGGGAGCTGCAGCTCGTGGGCTCAGCCAGGGGTTTCACCTTCAAACACAACCACAGGGTTATTGAACTCCTCCAGAAAGCATCCAGGGAATAAGCACAGGATTGTTCCCAAAGGATTTCTGTATTAGGGGAGCAAATAAAGGCACTTGGTCAAAGTTCATAAGGGCACCACACAAGCTGGACAAAAATGTTCCACCCCAATTCTGGCTCAGCATATCCTAGAAACTCACCTAATTCCATCAAAATCCAGTAAACCAACAACACACAAATCAAGATCCAATAAACCAACAACACTTAAGGCAAAATCCCGGCAATCCACAACATTTAAGCAAAATCACACCAATTCCACCACACTTTAACAAAGATCTGATCCCTCCAGCTCCAAACCACCCCAAGCATGAGGAAAGGAGCAGAGAAAGAGAAGCAGAGGCAGCAAGAAGAGAGGAGGAGAAAGAGGGAGAGGCAGATCATGGAACTGCCACCACAGCTTTGGAGAAGGTCAGCTCTCACCACCCCCATGGCACCATGACCTCAACAACTCTGATTTTCCTCATTAAAACCAAGCATTATCTTTCCATAATTTCCATGGAGCCAAGTCTCTGGTGTCCAGTTCCTGAGATTTGAGCTGTCCCAGGCTCTTCAAAGAGTCACAACATCCTTTTATTTTGTGATAAAAAGCCTTTTCCTCTTTTTCCATCGTTGCTTTTAAAGGCTCTGATTTCTAAATCTGTTATTCATTGGTAAAAATCCAAAGTGGTAAAAAAAATCAGCTAAATCCAAAACGTTTTAGATCAGATTTAAACTCAAAATTGAATCATTTAGTCAAAAAAAAACCTAGAGGGGCGTCAGACAACGCTGCATCCAAGTTAAATCCCACGTCCAGTCTCTTCCTTAATGAATTCCCCGACACGTCAGTCCTCAAAATGGGAAGAGAAAAAGCAGCAACAAGATGTTTTAGGAAGTTCCAGACTCAAAACAAACCTAAAAATGCCTCTTCCTGCAAATACTGTCTCACAACTCTCATTTTACAGTTGTCTGGTTCCAATTGCTTTTCCCATCCCCGGTGCAGGAGGAATTTTACTACACAAGCTGTTCCATCTCAAATGCCTTTTTTTTGGTTTTTTTTGGTTGCTTTTTTTTTTGCTTCTGGTGCTGAACCATCCCTGGTGGAGCATCCATTTTACAGCAACCCATCACAGAATATTTGTTAAAGATGATGGTTTATCTTGCATCTGTATAAATATTTGGAGGAAACGTGTCCCTGTGTCGTTTCCCAGCTGCCAGACCCGCTTTCTTCCCTCGTGGGTGCACTGAGGAACGCTTTTAAAAAGCTCATTAAAATTGATTTTTTTCTGGCCAATTCTTTTAAGCAATGGAAATACAGGAATTATCTGTCTGCTCTGAGCAGCCTTTTGTTGCCCTCACGGCAGAACGTGGGACCTGCAATAAAAGCAATAAATAAAGAACAACGGGAAATTCCTGTGTAGGGCAGGGAAAATAAGGCAATGGAAGGTGTTAGGTGTTCAGGAGAGTTCTGATATTTATAAATCTGCTTCCAGAATTGTGATTTAATGGTTTTACTTGGTGAACTTGGAGGTGGTTAAGTCAGATACGACACGAGAGGTGTCCTGATACATTTTGGCCTGTAAGTTCACTGTTGAGAGAGGAAGTGAAGGTGAATTCCAGAGGTGATTCCAACGCTAATGAAGAGGTGGGATAATTTATAATTCAGATAACATGAATGTTTCCACACTCACTGAGTCAGATTGCCAAGAGAATCCCTGGAGGGATCCAAGGACCCAAGGCCAGGTTGGACGGGGCTTGGAGCAGCCTGGGCTGGTGGAAGGTGTCCCTGCCCAGGGCAGGGGGTGGCACTGGATGGGCTTTAAAGTCCCTCCCAACCCAAACCATTCCATGATTCTGTGATTCCAGTCAATTCCTGTCAGTCAGGACAGGATCCCAGATAACCCTTTTCTGGCAGATTCCCATCTAACCTGTGCTCCAAGAGCTCCACCTTAGGAGATGTGACATTTGTCACCCATCTCTTCCATCACTCAGTGACCCTTCACACTAGAAATCTTTTTCCCAGCCTAAATCTTCATCTCAGCAACCAAAACCCGTTTCTTCTTGTTACAGCCTTCCTGGGGAGAGAGAAATGAGCATTCCCTTCTTCTTTCTGGTTTTCTTTTAAAACTCAATAAATTAACATTGTCTTTTAATGTATTTGAAACTTCCCTCTGAACTCAACAACCACCAGCCACCACCCATCTGGACTTGAGGGCCTCAGAGGTCTTTTCCAACCTTAGTGATTCCAGGATTCAGTTCTGTGATCCACTGATTTAGGAATGAATTCCTTCAGGATTGTTTTAAGGGTTTGTTGTGGCACATCCATGAGGTGACTCAAGGCTTCATTCCCGTGAGGAATCTGGGAACTGAAACCTTCCCTGGCACCAGAGATGGAATGAAGTTTGCTTTTCCAGACTTGATTAAATAATTCTAAGATATCTTGTCTTCTGGAGATACCAGAACAGCTATAAATTAAAAATAGCAGCAATTTCTCAGCCCTCAACAAAGCCAAAACTATTTTTTTAAGGATTCCCTAATGATTGTTTTATATTGGCACATCCAAGAGGTGACTCAAGGCTTCATTCCTGTGAGGAATCCAGGAGCTGAAACCTCCCCTGGCATCAGGAATAAACTTCTCTCCTCCAGCCCTGATTGCCTAATGTTAAATAATACCAAGATGTTTTCTGGAGACAACCAGAACACCTATGAACTAAAAATAGCAGCAATTTCTCAGCCCTCAACAAAGCCAAGCCTATTTTTTTAGGATTCCCTGATGATTGTTTTAAGGGTGACTTGAGGCTTTATTCCTGTGAGGAATCCAGGAGCTGAAACCCTCCCTGGCACCAGAGCTGGAAATCAAGTTTGCTCCTCCAGACTTGATTAAATAATTCCAAGATATCTTGGCTTCTGGAGATACCAGAATGCCTGTAAATTAAAAACAGCAGCAATTTCCCAGCCCTCAACAGAGCCAAACCTGGTTTTTTTCAGGATTCAGGACTTAGAGCCCCTTAGGACCCCATCTCCTGGGGTTTGCTCTGCTGAGCACCCCTTAACAAAGCTGAATTTTTCCAGAGTTCTGAATTTCTGAAGCATCTGAGAACCAAATCTCTTAATCAGACACTGAAAAAACAGTGTATTTTAACCAGGCAGGGGTGGTTTAGCCAAAAACCAGGGGCTGAGCTGACTCTGACAGAGCCCCAGCAGCGTTTTATCAGTTGATCCCAAGCCTCAGGAGCTCTGGGAATGGTGTGTGTTGGAGATGGATGTCCACAGGAGTGGTCACCACTGTGCCCTCCTGCCCAGGCAGGTGATTGCCCAGTAGATTGACTTTCATCAGGGGTCTGAAACAACTCCCAGAGAGGAGAATTTGGCAATTCCCAGCTCTGTTTGCTCCCAGACAAATCCCTCCCCACACTCCTGAGGGCACTTTACTTCTCGAGTCACAGCTCAGTTTTACAATTCAGGAACGAAAGGCTGAGCTGCTTAAATTACCTTTGACTGAACTAAACCGTATAAAAATAACCCAACATCAAAAAGAACCAAAAAAAAAAAAAAAGAAAGAAAAAAAATCATTCCGTATTAAAAAAAAAGTCCCACCAAAAGCAGATTGAGGAGGTTTTGTTTCTTTTGATTTTTTTTTAAAATTATTATTTATTTGTTTATTTATTTATTTATTTATTATTACTCAAATATCCCATTTTAGGAGCAGCAATATTTGCTTATGAATGACCCTTTTTTTCCCAGCTTTGTGATTTCATTCTTGAGGAAATTTCTGAGATTGAATGTGTCCATGTCCAGCTGCCAAAACTCAGGATCAGTTTAGAGCTCAGAGAAGTGGAGTAAAAGGATTTTGTCTGGTTTACAAGCACTTGGTTTTGAAGAAGAGATTTGGGCTCATTTTCCAGAGCAGGACTTGCTGTCTCCCAAAGATTCAAGGAACCAGTGTGGGAGATGGGAACTGTAAATGTTTTGGACTTTCCAAAGGATTCTGGTCATTATAATGAAAGAAAGGACGGAAGGAATGGAAAGAAAATATAAAAGTTACACTTCTCAGAAGCTTCATTTAACTTTTTTTTTTTTTTTCCTTTAGAAGCTTTTGCCAATAAACTCCATGAAATATGTGATTCCACATGGATTAGGATGAAATGTATCCATAAAAACAGCATCTGTTTAAAGATTTTTTCTCTGGGATAAGGATCAGCAGCAATGGCTGGATTTGCTCCTAATCGACAATGAGGTTGAGATGCCCAGATTTTCAACTTTCTAGGAGTGATCTCCTGGGATCCCTGGCCTGGCCAAGGTAGAATCAGAGGATGATAGAATTGTTTAGGTTGGAAAAGACCTTTAGGATTATCAAGTCCAACCCAGCACTGCCAAGGCCACCACTGAGCCACATCCCAAAGTGCCACATCCCCACGGATTTTAAACTCCTCCAGGGATGGGGATCCACCCCTGCCCTGGGCAGCTGTGCCAGGGCTGGACAGCCCTTTCCAGGAAGGGATTTTTCCTCATACCCAACCTAAACCTTTCCTGTTGCAACTTGAGGTCATTTCCTCAGAAACCTCCCACCTCTGAGGGACAAACCCCCAGCTCATGGCCCCACGATTTTGCTTTCCCAGAGTGAATCAGACTCGGATTTCTTAAAGCTCTGAGCCCAGATTTGGTGTAAAGGCAGGATCAACTTAAGAAATCTCTTGTTTGCTCATGTTTCAGCTGATCATTGCAATAAATTCCTTGGAAAACTGAGAAATAAGGTGGGAACAGGGGCCAAGCTTCCTCCAGTGCACAGACCCTGCATCAGTTGCTCCCAGTTACTCTCCAGGTGCTTGGAAACACATCCCAGATTTCTTTCTTTCAATTCCACTGGAAAGCAGAGAAAAGTGGAATTTTGGTCTTGGCTTGAACACAGAATCATGGACTGGTTTGGGCTGGGAAGGATCTTAAAGTTCATCTCATTCCAAACCCCTGGAACACCTTCCACCAGACCAGGTTGCTCCAAGGCCCGCCCATAAATCATAAATTTCCAAGCACAACCCCTCCAAGGATTTTCCTGCAGCTTTTGGCAGTTAAATCAGATTTTATGAAGCTCCCCCTTCAACTGGTAAATGCAAAAACCCAGAGCTACTTTTCCAGGCTTAAAAAAGAGGGATCAGAGATGTGACATCATCACATTAGTGGGCTTTGCTTTTCTTATCTCCCCGCTTTTGAAATATTTAGGTATTGTTTGCTCCTGCACTTGCTGTAGGATATTGAATCATCTCTCCCAAGTTCACCTTTCTGGAGGAATATTCCTGAAGCACAGAGAGCTTTAATCTACTGGAAAAAAAAATAATATTATATTGATAACTAAGCTGCTTTTCATAAGGTCTATTAAATGGTGATAACACTAATGATTGTGCAGAGCCCAGATTAGGTGAGAATTACAGCAAATCCTGCTATTCATGTTGTCAGACGGGAAAATTTGCTTGCTCTCCTTCCAAACAAAGGGAAATGATGATTCCTCAAGTCTGTAAACTCCACTTGACTAAAAAATTGAAGATCTTTTGCTCTCTGGCCAGAGCTCAGGGGGAGGCAAGGAAGGATGCTCAGCTCTCTGCTGGGGGTGGGACATCATTCCAGTGGTCTTAGTGGATCCTTCAGGAGTGCAACTTTGTCCTGGGCACCTGCAGTCTTCATTTGCATCTGGCTGGGAGATGTTTTGGAGCTGGTGCTGCTGGAAACCACAGAAGACATTGAGCTCCTTGACCTTGACCTGCAGACTGGGTTCCCTCCTGCAGGACTTTCTCCTGCTCCCTGTGGTGACTCCTGTGGCTGCAGGCTCATGAACCCAGTGCAGAAGTCTGGTAAGAGCAGAGTGGGCCCCATACTGTCCCTTGGAGTCCCATCTTTTCCCTTTGTGAACCATAAAGATCATAAATTGGTCGTAAATTGCATTTCAAGGTGGTCCAGTTCCCTCTCCCGGGTGGTGTTGCTGGGAAGCTGTTCCTGAACTGCTCTGTTCCTGGTGTCCCAAACCTCCCTGTGATCTGAGTTTGTCCTATTTAAACCACCCAGAATTCCTGTTTTTTGCTGTGACATCACAGAAAATTTGCCAACCACTGTCCT
This sequence comes from Cossypha archeri, assembly GCA_027576695.1. Taxonomy (NCBI): domain Eukaryota; kingdom Metazoa; phylum Chordata; class Aves; order Passeriformes; family Muscicapidae; genus Cossypha; species Cossypha archeri. Next base: position 4,692 of record JAODLE010097025.1, on the reverse strand, counting down.
TTAGAGGGAGAATAGGGTCACTTCCCACCAGCCGCCTCCGCTGGGACATCCCTGTAGCTGCACTTTGGATCTTCCATGTTTGATCCAGTTTGGGTTTGGGTGCCTGTCTGTGCCCCCCAGGGTCGCTTCTGCAAGGACAAAACCTCTTCCAGATCCTCCTGCAGGAGCCAAGCAGTGCTACCAGGAGATCCTGGGGATCATGGTCCTCGCTTGGCCACCCGATTCCGTCATCGCTCCCTCCACAGAAAGCCAAATCCTTGGAATATGCCCAGGTCATCCAACACCAAAGCAGCACAGGAATGGTGGGGTTTAAAAGGTGCGAGACCTCAACATGCTTTGCTGAGCTATCAAGAGCCCACCTGGAGCAGCTGCTTTCCAACGTGGGTATTTTCCCTCTGATAACTCCGTTATTCAGGAAACAGCTCCAGGAGGGTTTCCCTCTTCTCCTTCAGCTCCACTGCAATATTGGTGTTGTGAAAAAGCAAATATGACCAGTGTGACCAGTGCTGTGACAGGAAAAGCCACCATTCACCCTGCCCAGCCCTGTCCTGGTGGTGCCTCTGGCCCTGCTGTCCCTGTGTAGGGTTAGTATTTAATATTTGGTGTGCACTGGAGTCTAAATCACCTCACTCTTTCCTTGCTTTTATCAGTGATTTACCAACCCAGGGAATGACCTAAACTCTTAAAATATGAGTTTCACTGAGAGCTTCATTTCTGGCAGTGGAATGAGATGGAAATCCCTGGATAATGACCCTCATCCCATATTAATTCTCTCTATTTGAATCAGATATAAGATGTAAACCTGTCCCTCCATCACTTCTTGTGACTCTTCCAGTTCTGCTCCAGAATAAAGGTGTTTTTTGTGGAAAGAACAGATGAATCCCAGAATATCCTGAGCTGGAAGGGACCCACCAGGATCATCCAGTCCAACCCTCATTCCTGCACAAGAGTCCCACCCTGTGCCCCAGGGGATCATCCCAACCCTCCTGGAGCTCTGGCAGCCTTGGGGCCGTGCCCACTGCCCTGGGGAGCCTGTTCAGTGCCAACCACCCTCTGGGGGAAGAGCCTCGCCCTAAAATCCAACCTAATCTTTCCCTGACACAGCTCCAGCCACTCCCTCAGTTCCTGCTTTCCCTGCTTTTCCCCAGCTCCTCATTTCTGGAAATTCACCTTAAAGACTTGTAAACCTTTGAACTTGCTCGAGGAAGTCAATCAGGAAGGAGACCTCCCCCACTGTGGCCATTTTACCCATCAGAAATTCAAATGAGAGAGGATTTATTCGTTCATGGGAATCTCTGCACTTCGAGGGCAACGATGAAGATGCCTTTTATTTTAATCTCCCTCCTGCAAATTAACAGAGCCAAAAACAAAACTCCAAGGATTAAACCCAACTGGCAAAGGCAGCTTGGAAATCGTCCTGTGGCCTAAATATTAAGATTTGTCAATGGAGATGAGAGAAGCAACTCCAGGAGAAATTTCTGTTCCTTCCCAACTGAAGATGATAAGCTTTAACTACATGTGCATGCAAAACAGAACATGATTTATTTTCCCAACAGGAACAACCCCTGTCTTTTGCTGCAGGTCACAGAGCAGTGTGAGTGGAGCAGAAATAAAGCCCTGCTCGGTGATGGTGGCTGTAATGATTGATTAATTCTGCTTTAGAAGGCTGCAAAACAAGTCTGTGTCCAAAATGGACCACAACAAACCCCCTCCCTCGTGGCCTGAAACTCAAATATCCCCCCACTAAAACTGCTGGAGGTTTTCAGGCTTGCTGGGGGATAAATGTCATGTCTGGCAGGGGGGAGATGGAATTAATACCTTCAGTTTTGGGAGAGAATTTTAATCAGGATTAAACTTGGCTGTTAAAAATTAAAAAAAAAAAAAAAAATCAACAAACCATAAGTAGATTTTCCAACCTGAACACAGATAGAGGCTCTTGTGGTTTTGAGAGGAAAACAGGTTTTTTCCCCACGTTAACCTGTAAAAATGATGATTATTTTATCAGTGTCTATTAAGAGCAGCTGGAGGTGAGTGCCCAGTGGTGTTTAACACAATGCAGACACCCAGGCAAGGCTTTCCCAAAGACTCCACAGCTGGGATGAGAGACATTTGGAGACTTTCAGGTCCTTTGAGACCTTTGACTCTTCCAGAACCTTGGAGACATTTGAACCTTCAGGACCTTTGGGGCATCTGAGTCCCCCTGGTCCTTTGAGACAATTGGTTCTTTCACGTCCTTGGAGACATTTGACTCCTTCAGGTCCTTCAACACATTTGGGGACTTTCAGATGCTTTTAGACCTTTGACTCTTTCAGATCCTTTGGGAAATTTAAGTCCTTCAGGTCCTGTGAGACACCCGAGTCCTTTATGTCCTTTGAATCCTTCAGGTCCTTTGAGACATTTGGAGACTTTCAGGTTCTTTGAGACATTTGACTCCTCCTGGTCCTGTGAGACATTTGGTTCCTTCAGGTTTTTTTGAGACATTTGAACCTTCAGGTTCTTTGAGATATTTGACTCCTTTTGGTCCTTTTCACTCCAATTCTGGTCATTTCACTCATGTGAAGACTCTGCCATGTGGTGGATCCCATCATCCCTTCCTTGGCCTCAATGGATCTGTTTCCATTAGGAATCTTTTCCTTTTGCTTTTAGGAAGTCAGCCCCTGTATCCATGCTGGGAATAGCACAAACCCACAGGAACTGTTCTGCAGTGACTGGGAAGGGATGAAAAGGCCTTTTTATTAACTTTTATTGAGGGCAGAAGGTGCCACTCACCAAGAAACCGGCCCTGGTGAATTTATTACTGAGAAACAGGGGTTTGTTGTTTAATTTGAAAACAGGAGGGGAAGAACTGCTGAACCATCCTGATACTGCTCAGATGGGAGGATATTGGGATGGATATCAGGGATGAATCCTTCCCCCAGAGGGTGGCTGGCACTGAACAGGCTCCTCAGGGCAGTGGGCACGGCCCCAAGGCTGCCAGAGCTCCAGGAGGGTTTGGACAACGTTCTGAGGGACAGGGGGGAGTGTTGGGGTGTCCTGGAGTTGGATTTGATTATCCTTGTGAGATTCCAACTCAGGATACCCCTGATGATCTTGTGATTGGCAGTATCCGAGCTCTGGGCTCATCAGCAGCCCATTTGTGACATCTCTTCCCTCATCAAGTCTGGAAAAGTTGACAGGGGGAACTTTCAAATCCTTCACCTGTGGTGGCACAGGGGCTGAAAAAGCAGAATATTCCCCGTGGGGGAGCCAGAATCATTTGTGTTATGACTTTGCTCACTCCCATCACCTCCCAGGCCTCACACAGGCCCCTCCCACCCCCAACCATCCTATAATTCCATCATTCTGTGATTTGTCATTCATGTGAAAACATCAGCCAACCAATACCCCCCCCCCCCAGTCTTCTTCTGGATCACATCCTGATAAAATATTTTCCCTTCCAACTCTATTTTAGCAGCCAAACTACTGAAAATGGAGAGGATGGTGATCTGAAAAGCTTTCCAGCTCCTTGCTAGAAATATCTGAGATAATTATGTCCACCCAACCGCTTATATTGATGTATCCTTAGTTTTCCATAAAGCATTCGGTGCCACCTGACCTTTGGATCAATGTCTGGGACGGTGCATAATTGTCAGGGCAATAATTAAGTGAATTAAAGCCTTCCTTTAAATGGGAATTAAAGCCTTTTTAGCTGTCTGGGTGTTGTCGTCGAACCCGTATCTCGAACATCACGTCTCAACTATGGCAATATTTGCAACAATAAGCAAAACTTCCCGCTAATTAAGATTGCAGATGACATTAATTAGGAGAGGAGTAAACACCGAGGAGAACAGGGTGTTAATGAGCAGCTTTTGTGCTGATTGTTGGGAAAGGTGAAAACAAACAGGGAGTGACTTAACACAAATGAATAAACTCCCAGACATCGAGGAACAAAGAGGACTGTCAGCCCTTCACGTGGATGTTTGTTGAATTTCTCTGCATTCCAAGAGCTGGAAAATGAGCAAGGCACGTTCAGAAACGTGGCCCAGTTTTGAAGTAGTGCTGTGATGAACCCTGGAACAATTGCACAAGGGTGTCCTTGGGTTCCCCATCACAGCAAATTCGAAAATGATGCTTTTACTGAGTAAAGTGGGTTCAAACAGGCAATAAAACAACGGCTGGATTAGTCACAAAGTCAGAAAATTAGAATTTTTTTGTTTGTGGGGTTTTATTCTTTTATGTTTATTTTTTTTCAGTTGTAGTCTGGTGTCAAAAACACAGAGATGTATCGTGGGCCATTAGTGGGAGAGAAGGATCCATCCAGGCTGGGAAGTGCTCCCACAAAAGAAGCCATTTAGTGCCAAGACAGGTTTGGAGATAATGATGTGACTGTGATGGGACATGAACTCCTTGGAACTCCTGCTGAAACCAGAGCAGAGCTGGAGAGAGGATCCTCTGGGCCTGCAAACAGCCCTTGCTGACAGAGTTCAAAACGAGGGCGGGAAAAGAAATTTGTGGAAGCCAGAAAATCAGTCAGAGAATCCCAGAATGGTTTGGGTTGGAAGGGGCCTTAAAAAGGGAAGGGACCATTCCAAACCCCTGCCACGGGGACACCTTCCACTGGCCCAGCTGGCTCCAACCTGGCCTTGGACACTTCCAGGGATCCAGGGGCAGCCACAGCTTCTCTGGGAATTCTATTCCAGGGCCTGCCCACCC
>JAODLE010097004.1:0-13273 GCA_027576695.1 Cossypha archeri | reverse complement strand
CCTTCTCCTTCTCCTTCTCCTTCTCCTTCTCCTTCTCCTTCTCCTTCTCCTTCTCCTTCTCCTTCTCCTTCCCCTTCTCCTCCTCCTCCTCTTCTTCTTTTATCATTTAAATTCTTTAATATATTCTTATATTGATTTAAATATAACAGTATTTAAATAATCTAATATATTATTATATTAATAATATATTTTTATTCGTCAATCCCCCAAGGGAAAAGAACCCTGCTTGTGCAGGCCCTGGGCTTGCTTTGCTTCTTGCTCCTGAGAGACACTTTCTAGGTGACACCAAACACTCCCCTCGGTTCTCTCAGCAGGCACAAAAGTGTTTTATTTACTGGGCAGCAATGACAACTCTGCAGGTAAATATCCTGGAACCTTTTGGCTTTCTGTGGTTTCTGAATGTACTTTTTAATAGAATGTCTACAAAAGCCACAGAATTTTTAAAATTACTTTTTAATTTAATTTCATTTTTAATTTATATATATTTTTAATTACTTTTTTTCTTTTGTGCCTCAGAAGTTCTATGGAAAGAAAGTTGCTTTAGTCACCGCTCCTTAGTAATTAATTGACTGCTGTTAATTGAAATATGACTACTAGGACAGTCCTGCGTGCCAAAATTCCTACTTCCAAAGATTTTTCCTGCACAAAAGTGCTCCCCCTCCCCATTAAAAATAACACAAAGCACATCAACCTTAATGAACTAATTAGTGAGAGCACTCAGCTAATTATGGTGATGAAGGCCAGGGAGATATCTCTGTAAATTTGCGGGGCTGTGCCACGACCTGGCCCTTCCACCACTTTTTGTATTTCCCTCTAGGAATGATGGATTTTGCTTGGCCACGTTAAATTATTGCCCCACAAGTGATGTTTGTCAGGCTGAGGTCGAACAGGCAGCGAAGCCACCGAATTTTTGGGGTGCTGGAAGGCAGAAACCAGCAGGATTTCTCACCCAGAGGGTGGTCGGGCGTTGGAACAAGCCCCAAACTTTGGCCAACGCCCTCAGGGACAGGGTGGGGCTGTTGGGGTGCCCTGGGCAGGAGGATTTGGACTGGGTGATCCTCCTGGGTCCCTTCCACCTCGGGATATTCCATCATTCCCTGATTCTGGCTTGAGAAAGCAGGTTGCCTGAGGTGAGAACACCCTCACTCTCAAGAAGCTGTGGTCCAGGGGACACCTTAACCCCCCCTCAGCTTGGACTTTATCTGCTGGGATAAGGATGGAGCAAAGGGAGAGCGGGATTGTCTCTGTCAAACAGCTCCCTGCAAGGGGAAAGGCCAGAGAGCTTTCATTGTCCCCACCCCAGACCCACAGTTCTGATTTGAGGGCTTTAAATCTCCCAGCAGCAGCAAACAGCAGCCTTGGTGGGCAGGCAGAGAGGGAAATCCCTGGAAATGAAGTCGTGTGGCACAACAAGGGGGAATTCCTGTTGTTTGTGGGACCAGAAATGCTCCTGGTCACGTTCTGGGAATTCCTGTTGTTTGTGGGACCAGCGATGCTCCTGGTCATGGCCCTGAAGTACCTGCCATGTCCTAGGAATTCTTGCTGTTTGTGGGATCAGAAATGCCCCTAGTTGTCCTGGGAATTCCTGTTGGTTTTGGGACCAGCAATGCTCCTGGTCATGTCCCTGAAGCACCTGCCATGTCCTGGGAATTCCTGTTGTTCATGGGAGCAGCAAAGCTCCTGGTCCTGGCCCAGCAGCACCCACCTTCTCCTGGGCTGGGCTCTGCTCTGTGGCTTGGTCAGGGCATCCATCACCACGTTAATCCAGCTTTGGATCATCCTCCAAGGCTTCCTTAATTATTCCACGATTCCATGGATATCTGTCTGGAATTCCCACCAGGTGATGTATTACCCAGTGCTGCTCCCCCTCCCTGCACAGCCCCTCTATGATCCCTGGGGGGGTTAAACTCTCAGCTGGGTTTGATCCTGATTCCAGCTCCCAAAGGAATGTCACATTCCTGCTAAGGAATCCTCCCTTCCTCAGGTCTGCCAAGTGGGGGCAGAGCTGGAGTTTTCACCTTTCTTTTTAATCATAACTTTCATTTTTAACCCTAAATTCCGCCAACAACTGGAGTGTCCATTACGGGATAAAGCCTTTAGAACTTCTCTCCAAGTCTGGCTCCTCTTTCACATCCCTGCTTCTTCTCCCTCCCCTTTTCCCACTCTCCCTGGTCATTAATCCTCAGGGGCTGTGGTTTGTGTGTGTGTACAGAGCTGTTCAATTATCCAGCCCGACTGGGGCACGCAGAGAATTAATGTAACATATGCTAAGTGTATGCATGACCTATTTCAAGTGATGGATAATCTTTCCCGGGAAAACTCTTCGAATGGGACGTGCCTGCCACACATCAGTGAGTGGAAAATCGGGATTTCTGCAATGGCAGAGGGAGGCAGAAAGGGGAGCCAGGTGTTGGTGTGACGTCAGTGAGGGTGGTTGTTTTTAAGGCAGAAATTTTGGGTGATAACCTGAAAGGTTGGAGGTCGAAGGATCACGAAGCTTTGGGGAAATCTGCCAGTCTAGAGGTGTTGAACCAGAACCTGAAATGTTTTTGCTCAGATTTTGGGTGTTACAGAAGAGCTGAAATGCAAACAAAAACAAAACCAAAACCTCAGGTTTTATTTCCTTCAAAGCTCAAAATCTTTAATCCTTTAACATATTTATGGTGTTAACATATGTTTGAATATATTTATGGTCTTTAAATGCTTTGTTTTAACTGATTTATTGTGTTATTTAAAATTTCTTCTCGATTGAAGTGGTTAAAGTGTGTTATTTTGGAGATCACAGAGGTCACTGCGTGGAAACCCTCAGTGTGAACTGAGTTGTCCTGTGATGGGAGTTGTTTCTCTTCCATCTCACAGCCCCTTTCCCAAAATATCCACATCAAACCTGGAGGTGCTGCTAATCCAGAGCTCCCACCATCATATCCAAACTGGATTTAGGGCCCTGCTAATTCCAGAGCTCCCACAGTCATGGATTTAAGTGGTGTCAGAGCCTCTAAATAAATCGTCTGAGTGGATAATTACACTCCTTGTTAAAAATTTCACCTCATCTCAAGGCTGTTTTTTCCAGCTCTGGGTGGTAAATATTATCCTTAATTATCCCTTTTCCTGCTGGAGGGAAGAGGCCTCTCCAATCAGGAAACCTGTCACGTGGAGGTGCTTGTGGATGATGAGCAAGTCACCTCCAGACCTTCTGTGAGCAGACCCATCCAGTCTCCTGATGGGGTTCTCCAGGGCTCCTCTGCTCCTGGTGCCCAGGAATCCTCCGTGGAGACACCAAAACCGTGCCTGGTCCGTGGCAATGAGGTCATTAATCATGGAATCACGGTTGGAAAAGCCCTCTGAGATCATCCAGGTCCCCCCCCTGTGCCCCATCCCCACCTTGTCCCCAGCCAAGAGCACTGAGTGCCACGGCCAGGCCTTGGACACCTCGGTGTCCTCTCCAGGTCACCTGGAGGGTGTCAGGAGCGCCTTTTCTGGATGTTGCTGTGCAGAACGTGGTCCCTCACACCTGCAAAAGGAGTTAAAACGCTGCTGGACACTGGGCCAACTGGGCCAACTGGTTTCATGGAGCTGCAGGCAGCTTTTGGGTGGATACCTCAGGGACACCTGAGGGACGTGCAGCCTGAAGATGAGATGTGGAGCCCTCACTTTGGGATGGGTGAGCAAAAAGTGCTGAGACCTGGTCAAATCAGAGATAAAATCCTAAAGTAGCTCATGGAATGCCCTGAGTGGGAAGGGACCCACCAGGACCATGGAGTTCAAGCCCTGTCTCTGCCCAGGACACCCCAGCACTCCCACCCCGTGCCTGAGGCTTTGGTGCTCTGGGAATCCTGCAAGGCCCAGCCCTGGAAACCGGGATGTTCCCAGCCCAGCCTGCTGGGATGATGAACCTTGGGACACAGCCTGGGACTGAACCTGGGACTGAGGGAGCTGAGCCCCACCTGGGCTGCTCTGAGATGTTCAGGGGGTGTCTCTGACCCACCAGGAGGGTCCTGGTGACTCCACAGTCCGTCACAATAAATCCTGGAGTTGTGTTTTTGATCCTGGGATCCTGCTGGGAGCCCTCCCTTCGAGGGCACAGCAAATCCACAAAGGTGAGGGAGGGAAGGAAAGGCACAAAGTGAAGGAACTTGTCACAGGCAGAGCCAGGATTGGATCCCAAATCTCTCCCCAGATCTTTCCCAACCTCCCAAGACCTTCCTCTTTCTGAGGCAGCAGCTGCAATTTGCTCAGGCACCACTTAACCCAGCCCCAAATGGCAGGAAGAATTTATCCCAAGGGTCAGAACCCCAAATAAACTCCTGGGAAAACAAAATGCACTTGTGTGGTGGGAATTACTCAGACTGGAGATTTTTTTTTCTCCCATAATCCTGATTTTGTCTCTATCATGAATTTTATGTTCTTTTCCCCCTTAAATATCTGAAGCCCAAACCTCCCTTGGCTCAGCTGGAGGTTTAGCAGGCAGGGAAAGGTTTTGTGGGAGAGCCAACAAGAGCAGTGGGGCTGTGCCAGTGTTTGCAGCTCCAGAAGGAGAGCTCAGAGCTGCAGGGGGAAAATGCAGGGATTAATGGAGCAGAAACTCCTCCCCAATCCCAGTTTTCCTTCTCAGTCCCCATCCAAAGAGCCCATTGCCCTCCTCTCCAAAAAGGGATGGAAGGGTTGGAAAGAAACCTGGAGAAGGGCCTTGGATGAGGGGGAATGGCTTCCCACTGCCAGAGGGAGGGGGAGATGGGATACTGGGAAGGAATTCTAGGGAAAGGGAAAGGGAATAGTGAAAGTAAAAAGGAAAAGGGAAAGGGAAAGGGAACAGGAAAAGGGAATAGAGAAAGTAAAAAGGAAAGGGAAAGAAAAAGGAGAAGGAAAGGGAAAAGGAAAGGGAAAAGGAACAGAAAAAGGGAAATAAGAAAAGAAAAAGGGAAATAAGAAAAGAAAAAGGGGAAAGGGAAAGGGAAAGGGAAAGGGAAAGGGAAAGGGAAAGGGAAAGGGAAAGGGAAAGGGAAAGGGAAGGTGGAACCCTCCTTGGGAGACATCAATGGAATAGGTGCTCCATATCAAACAATGTTAAACCTCAGGGCTATTTAAGCAAAATCCCAGGGAAATAATTGCTGGCAATTCCCTGGCAGCTCCCAGCAAGTTCTTCCCGGGCAGATCTGCTGTAAAACAAACATCTGAAGCACAGAAAACACGACAAACCCACTGTATTTATGGTGCCAAGGTTTTTTCCCCCTCTTCCTTGCTCTCACTTATATTTAAATGCAGTGAATAAATGGATTTAAATCAGATTTCCAATGCAATGCAAGCACAACATGGGTTATTTGCTGATTTATTTTAGCATGAACCTACTGTACAGGTGAAGCTGCCTGGAACAGGGGAAAAAAAACACATCTCAGCCCTTTTTAAACCTTATCAGCAAACAGTCTGAGGTGTTTCCAGCTGGGGACACAGAGAGACCAAAATCCAGCATGGAATGAGGGTGGAGAGTCTCTGCAGTCAGCCAGAGGAATGTTGCACAGGGAATGCACTCACAATGTCTTTCCAAGGGCAGCCTCGGCCCCCCAAATCCTCTGCCCCGTGGCCACGGGGACATTGGGCTCTGGGTCCTGCAGTTGCTTGATCCAGCTGAAACATCCCTGAAAAAGCTCTGCAATGAGCTCTGCTCCATCCAGGAGTTTGTGTCATTCCCAAAAGTGTCCAAGGCCAGGTTGGAGCAGCCTGGGCTGGTGGAAGGTGACCCTGCCCATGGCAGGGGGTGGCACTGGAGGGGCTTTGAGGTCCCTTCCCACCCAAATCAGCCTGGGACTGTGGGATTCACTGAGTGCTCTGATTCTCGTGCCTTCCCACTGGGAATTATTGAGGAAAACTGTCCATATCCACCTGTGCAGCAACATTTACCTGCTGAGGTTACCAGGAACTCATTTGGAGTTTTTGGGTTTGTTCATAAGAAATATCAGCAGCCCCAGCAAGTCCCTGTTGCACGACCCAGGATAACATCCACAATCCACTGAAACCAATGGAAATGATCTGCAACTCCCTGACAGGAGAGGGGAGCTGAGGGAGGGGTCGGGCTCTGCTCCCAGGGAACAGGGACAGGAGGAGAGGGAACGGCCTCCAGCTGGGCCAGGGCAGGTTTAAATTGGATATCAGGGAAAATTCCTCCATGGAGAGGGTTGTCCAGCCCTGGCACAGGGTGGAGTCCCCACCCCTGGAGGGATTTCCAGGCCCTGTGGATGTGGCACTTGGGGACATGGGGCAGGGGTGGCCTTGGCAGTGCTGGGGATGGTTGGACTCTGATCTTAGAGGGCTTTCCCAACCTCAAGGATTCTGTGATTCCATCAGTTGTGGCTGCCCCATCCTGGATGAGCATGGGAGATGTGCTCCATAAATCCCTCCAAACTGAGAAAAATGGGATGATTTTGTTGCTATTCGTCATTCTTTGTTTTCCCCTCAGTCCCCACAATAACAATTTAACCCCCAGGGAGGGTTGAGGATGCGTTTGATCAGCTGAGCTCAGATGGAATCTCTCTTGCAACTCTCCTTGGTGGTTTGTTTTTTTTTTTTTTCCTCCAAAACTTCATATTTTCTTATTGTTGCACCTCCCAAACCTGAAAAAAACCTCAGAGTGAGATTCCAGTGTGCACTTCCAAAGATCCTCTTTTCCAAAGCACAACAAGGATCTGCTGCTTCCAAAGCACCTCAGGGAGGGGAAAGTGTGGAAGTGCCACTGCTCCCACAACAGCTGGACTAAGGAAAGACAAGGGGCTTGTCTCTGGGCTGGAGAAATCCATTTATTTCCTTCCATTAGGAATTATATCCAGGTGCTCCAGGAGCCTTCACAAGGCAGAAAGTCACTTCTGTGAGAAGCAAAGCTCCAGGATGTCCAGAGGTTGGGAGGGGGTGGATGAGCACGGGAGATGTGTCCCAAAAATGCCTCCAGACTGAGAAAAAATGGGATGATTTTGTTGCTATTTGTTGTTCTTTGTTTTCCCCTCAGTCCCCACAATAACAATTTAAGCCCCAGGAGGGGTTGAGGATGTTCCTTGTGTTTGAGTAGCTGAGCTCTGTCAAGTCTCCTTGGTGGGTTTTTTCCTCCAAAACTTCATATTTTCTTATGGTTGCACCTCCCAAACCTGAAAAAATCCTCAGGATGAGATTCCAGTGTGCACTTCCAAAGCTCCCTGACAACCAGAGCTGGCAAGAAGCTCCTCACGCCACGAGGAGTGAGGGAGAGGAACCGTCACAGCCCCCAGGACAAAACCCACCCAGGGCTGGGAATGAATTCCCTCAGTCACTGATTCCGATGGCATCCTGCAAAATTCAGCATCCCAACCTCTCCCAGCCCCAGCCCAACGCAAATGTGCCTTTATAATCTCCTTCCAGGAATAAAAATATCCCGCCTCATAATCTGCTCAGCCTCCCTCCTCAGCCCTGGATTTGGGAGAGTGACATCAACCGGCCACATCTGGAACAAATAAACAAAATGACTCACCCAGTAACCCCGGTTTAATCTGGCAAATGGCTATTCTGGGATGGGGGAAGGAATTAAGGCAGAACCTCGAGGCAGGAGGACTTCAAAAGGTCATCTGGAAGAGGAAGGGCTTGAGTTTGGGGTGCAGCTGCCAGGAGGAGGGAGAGGAACAGTCCTGGGGGGATGGACAGGTTGTTTAGAATCATACTCTGAGCTCCAGGTGAGGCCAAACAGAAGGAAAGGTTATTAAAAAAAACAAACACAAAAACAAAACAGGGAAGCAGGTGCATAAAATGAGGCATCGGCTGGGAGAGATGGGCTGGGAAAAGCATCCTCAGTACGGGAAACCTGCACTGCCTTCAGGGGTTTGAGGGGTTGGTCCCGGACAGAATCATGGAATTATTGAGGTTGGGAAAGAGCTCCAAGATCAGAGCCCAAGCTGTGACCAACCTCCAGCCCAGAGTGGCACTGCCAGGCCTTCCTTGGGCACCTCCAGGGCTGAAGACTCCACCAAACTCAGGGCTGAGGCCCCTTTTCTCACCATTTCAGTGCTGCTTCTTGGTATTTTAAATATCCCTTAAAAACTGGGCAGTGAAATGACTCCCTTGAACCCTCTGGATGAGACCTGGAGCAACCTGGTCTCGTGGCAGGTGTCCCTGGTGGAGCTGGATGATCTTTAAGGTGCCTCCCAACTCAAACCTCTCTGGAATTCAAGGATTCCAAGCCCCTCCTTTGGTGTTTTTTTTTTTGTTTTGTTTTGTTTTGTTTTGTTTTGTTTTGTTTTGTTTGTTTTGTTGTTTTTTTTTGTTTTGTTTTTTGTTTTTGTTTTTTTTTTGTTTTTTTGGGTTTTTTCTTTTTTTGTGATCTGAACATCCTGGAGAAGAAAAGGAGTAGAAAAGCCAGGCGTGTGCACATTTGCATGTGCAATTATGCCCCCTCATTTGCGACTGCCATTACGATGAGAGCACATCAAAATCACGTAATTGCACACGAAATGGGCAATTAGGGCTGTGTGTGGGTACAACCTGAGCGCTGCCACGTTTAACCCCGGCTTTGGTGTCAATATTTGGCCGAGTTTTCATAGTCTTGTTTGGTTTTTTAAGTCTGAGAGTCCTCGGTGTCCTACACGACACCACTGTGTGTGTGTATTTATTTATTTATTTATTTATTTATTTATTTATTCCTTCCCAAGGAAGGGAAGTGTTACATTTTCCCCACGGAAAGAAGGCAAGTAGTTCCATTTCTTCCTGGAAAGAATGCGGTTAAAGAGAATTCTGGTGGATCTGCTCCTCCAGGTTGGGCAGTGTTAGGCAATCCCCGTCCATTCTCTTTTATTTTTAAGGTAAGCACTCGCAAATACCAGTTTTAAAAGGTTATTTACTAGAAGGAAAAATTACCTGTGGAGCCTGTTTGACTTGTTTGTTTATTCCGGAGGATTATCAAACCCCCATTATCTGTTGTTTATCTGTAATTAGACCAAAGCGAGGTTCGCTTCATTCATGTTCTCCTCAAACCCGTTTTTCAAAGCGTCACCTTAATCTGCCGTAATTACTGAGTGCTTCACACACCCGGCCGCTTTGGAAAGGCGTTAAAAATCCAATTAATGCCGAACTTGAGAACTCCTGCCTTGCTCCGGGTCTGCCTGGAGCCCTCTGCTTTCTCCTGGGGAGAGGTTTTGCCTTTGACTCCACGTTCCTTCAGTTGTTCCCACCTCTCCAGGAGGGTTTGTCCTTCCTCTGGCCCAAACTCCCAGGCTTGTGGGCAGCTCATTTCCAGGAGATCACAATGCACAGGGTTCCAAATGAGGAATTGGCCCCTCCTGGTTGGGACCAGCCCTTCCAGCTGAAGGACAATCACAGAGTCCCAGAATGGTTTGGGTGTTAAGGGAGCCTCAAACTCCTTTAGTTCCACCCCCTGCCATGGGCAGGGACACCTCCCACCAGCCCAGGTTGCTCCAAGCCCTGTCCAACCTGGCCTTGGACACTTCCAGGGAAGAGCTGGAAGGGGAATTTGGCTCCTTGCCTGTTCAGTGTGGCCCTGCCTGAGCAGGGGGTGGGTGGTTTTCCATGAGCAAAGGCACTTTTGGGGCCCTTGGCAGATGTCCCAGGGAGCTTCTCACACCCAGGCTAAGCCACCACCTGACCCATCTTTATTCCTCAGCAAACGGCAATGAATGGTTTGGAGAAGCCTCTCCTGCTGCTGGATGGAGGACAAAGCCAATCAGCCCTCAGGGAACGACTTAAACAACCTCAACCTGCTCCAGTGGCTCTGTCCTTGTCCTGAGCAGGGCAGGGCACGGAGCTGTTGAGGGGTGGGCTGAGCCCTCCACCCCCAGAAGCTCCCCTGGAGCTGAGGAGCTGGTTATCACACAGTGGCTCCTCTCAGTTCTCCAATCAAACCATGCAGAGAGCAAAGGATTTCGAGGGAAATCAAACCCACCAACCCGAACGGGAGGCACAGTGGGAAGAGGGAATTCTGGAGGTCATAAAAGGAACTGTTAAACCACTCGGGTTTCCTGGGATTTCTGTGGCTCCATCCCCAGCAAATGATTTTGTGTCATTACACTTCTCCTCATCACTTTAAATAACCTACTTTAGAGAACAAGGAGAGGGATTAATCCCATCAGTTCAGATTTGCCAGAAGAGCCGAATGAATTTGCGTGTGGGATTTGTGCCTTCCTCATCCTGACAGGCACTGAAGGGATTGGGAATACGGGAAAATTCCTTGCTGGGCACTTGGTGTCCCTGCTTTCCTGACAGTACAGGTGGGTGTTCTGATGTTACTGAGGGGGTCTTGGTCCCCAAACTCATTCCCCAAACTCATTCTTGGGCCACCCTGTGGGTTGTTGTGTCAGGAGAGATCCAGGAACAGTTGGGGAACCACGGGAAGGACCATCAGGTGCTTGAGACAGGAGAAGAACTGACAGAAGTGAGCAGAGAGGAGCAAGGGAGGACTGTCAGGGGTTCTTGCAACCTCCAAAATCACATGGCACCTCTTTACCAACAGTGACAATCTGTGTGAGGCCATCCCTGAGAAATCCCTGGAAGTGTCCAGGGCCAGGTTGGACGGGGCTTGGAGCAACCTGGGCTAGTGGAAGGTGTCCCTGCCCATGGCAGGGGGTGGGATGGGGTTGTTTTTAAGGTCCTTCCAATCCAAACCATCCCATGATTCTGTAATTTAGTTCTTGGCACTCAACAACATCAACCCAAATTCCCTCTTGGGCCACACCTTGGCGTTGGGTTGCAGTAGTTTTGTCACGAGGTTTGGGTACACAGGCTCAAAAAATGTGTGTCTTCCTTCTTTCCCCATCACCTGGAGAGCTCCACAGAGCCACACACTTCCAAAGGAAAGCCCTGGATGGCATTTTTCCCAGTGCAAAAGGAGGAAGTCCTGGAGCAGAAAACTGGAAATGCAGTTCCACCGAGAAAGTAAAAAACGAAATGATGCAAAGTGAACGTCGCCCTGCCATCAGCCCAGCTTTTAAGAGTCAGTCCTCCTGGGGCAGCCTCTCCATCACAGCAGGTTAATGGGCAGCTCACAGAGAGATCCTTTCACAGGGGGTGCCTTCCAGAAGAATCCCAGCTTTCAGCTCCTTCCCATCCCGTGGTTTGTGCCAGAAGGGTTTCCAGAGCAGCACCTGGGCCCCTGCACTCATTCCACTGCAGTAAATAATTGAACCAGAGCTCTCCCCCTTCTTCTCACCTTATTTACCAACTTCAGTGAGGCACATTCCTTCTTCCAGAGCTTTTTGAGGATGTAAATAAACTGCTTTAGGCTGTTTACACCTGCCTGGCCTTTTGAAACGCACCAGTCCAGTGATATGTTGCTTTTCCTCACCGGGCTCATTCCTCATCTGGAGAGTTAATTGAATTGCCATTTTATCTGATTTCATCCTTCCCAGAAACATCCCTTGCACTGCTACAATTTCCATGGCTTCATTACAACTTCCATGTTTCTGGGTATGGAAAGTATTAGTGACTCCTTTTTTTTTTCACTCCCACACCGTGGAGCGAGTTGGAATTTTCTGCTGCAGAGCAAGGAGAGTTTGGACAATGCTCAGGGACAGGGGGGGATTGATGGGGTGTCTGGGCAGGACCAGGGGTTGGGCTGGATGATCCTTGTGGGTCTCACAGCTCAGGATATCCTGGGATTCTCTGACTGACACTGGTGGACACTCGAGGTATTTTGGACACTTCCAGGTATTTTCCAACCTTAATGATTCTAAGATTTTAGGATTCCAACATCATTTTCATGGTGCTGACAGAGCAACCTGAAAACCTTTCTAACTTATTTTCCTCTGATTAGACTCATTTTCACAGAGGATAAATCCAAAAGTGTTGGGAAAAAAGACTCTTGGAGCTGATTTGCAGATGAAAAGTTGCTCAGCTACCGTGGTGTTGTGTCCCAAGGGTGTCCAGAGAATGAAACAGATGGAATTCCAGACTATTTCACCTGGAAAAGGAGAGATGTTGGCACTGTCAGCAGTGCTGTGTTCTTTGGGGGGGGCTCAAGAGGGTTTTCAGATGTCCTGGCAAAGGAAAAAAGAACTTTAGAACAACATTATATTAGAATCATTAAAGCTGGAAAAAACAGTTTGTGGAATTAGAAAGCCTGGAAAGAGGCATTTGAATGGATCCTCTTTCCCTTTCCCTTTCCCTTTCCCTTTCCCTTTCCCTTTCCCTTTCCCTTTCCCTTTCCCTTTCCTCTCTCCCAATTAAACTTTCCAAAGCCCAGAATGATGAATTTTCCTGTGATTTCTTTGTTTCACCTGGAGGGCAGGAAGGTGGGAAACATTTCATGGAGGTGCTGAAATGCAGCTCCTGCTTTTTTCCTATGCTGATTAATATAAATAGAATAGTTATAAATAATTAGTTTGAAATTAATTCAAACTGATCCTTTCATTCTGACTTTGAGTATTTCAATATTTAGATTATTTAAGATGTGGTGTCGATGCAACTAATGCACTTGGATTTGATTTGTATTTAAATAGTAATTGAATTAACTTACACATTTAAAATACCTATTTACTTGTAATTGAACAGAGAGAATTTCTGTCCCCACAACCACAGCCTGCCAATATTAATAATTTGGAGTATTAACATGAAAAAAAAAAAACAATATCTGGCCATAAATTTGAGCTTTGCTTGGTGACCCGAGGTTTATTCTTTCTGCAATAAATTAGAGGCAATCCAAAAAACACCTATTTATTACTGTCCTAAGAGCTTTGAGTTGTGCCAGGGACCCACTAAAGCCACTGTCTCTCCCTGCCCTCTGCCACTGGAGAGAGCAGAGAAAATATCATGGATCCAGGAGCTGGGATAAGAGCTGGGAGAGGTCACTCCCTGCCCCACCAGCGCTGGCTAAAGAGGCTCAGAGTGGGGATATGAATGGAATTTATTACTGACAGGGCCAGAGCAAATGAGCAGGAGGGAAAATAATCTTAAAAACACCTTCCCCTGATGGGATTGGCCCTGGAAGCCCATCCTGGAGCAGCTGGCATTGTCTCCACGGGACAGGGGGAGCTTCTGGCAGCTTCCAACAGAAGCCACCCCTGGAGCCCCCCAAAACCCAGCCATGGAACCCCCCCAGGGTGGAGCATCGGTGTGGTCCCTGTGCAGCACAAATGTCAGGGAAGGGCATTTTGCTTCCTGAGCTGCTGCTGCTGCCTCAGAAATAACTTGCTCTAAACCCACATCATTGAGGGGCTGGAATCCCAGGATGGGCTGGATTGGAAGGGACCTCAAAGCCCATCCAGTGCCACCCCTGCCATGGGCAGGGACACCTTCCACCAGCCCAGGGTGCTCC
>JAODLE010096603.1:2547-13343 GCA_027576695.1 Cossypha archeri | reverse complement strand
CCTCGGCCTCTTCCCATTTATTTTCCCAGCAAACAAACCCCACAGGGATTTTTCCCACCACTCCATCCATGGAAAATCCCCCAAATTCTGTTCCACACAACAATCAGAGCATTTTTTTCAAGCATTTTGCTGGTTTTTAATTAAAGAATAACCACCAAGTTCAGCCACAAATTCTGGACAACCCACAGCATTTTTCCCACTTCCATTTAGGACTTTCCTAAAGAGATCCAATGGAATTTTATCAATGGAAAACAAGCTTATAATTTTTAAGCAATAACCTTTATATTTACAACACAATCCCACACCCCCCCCTCCTCCTCAGCCTTTAATTCACCCACAAATTGGATTATTTATTCCCACCCACTCCCAGATTTCCCAGCTTCCCTAAACTCGGAGCACCGGAATTCCCAGAAAACCACCTTATTACTCAGCTGCAAAGTGGATTTGTGGGAGGGAGGGAGGGAAAGTGGCTGCTCCAAAGGACATCAAACTGCTGAGGCAGCACGAAAAAAATGCCTCCTCAGTGCATTTCCCTGCCTGGGTAATTAAGATTTGGTTTGTGAGAAGTCATTCTTATTTTATTTAGGATTAAAAAAAAAAAAGGATATAAAAATATTGGGAAAATATGCCCAAATTAAAGGGCAGTTTAATGGTATTTTCTGATATTATTTCTTATATTCCAGCCCTGCCCAGCCTGGATATGTGTGCTAAAAAAGTTCATTTTTGGGTTAAAAAACCCCATAAAATAGGCGCAAAAAATCGTGTGATTGTCCCAAAAACATTCCAAAGGGAATGACGTCAATGAATTGGATCCTGTGGGGGTGGGACAGCTGAAATCCACCAGCCTGGGAAGGTGACAGTGGTGGCACCACCCCAGGAATGCACCTTCCAGAGGATCCTGGAGTGGGTTGGGTTGGAAGGGACCTTCAAGATGCTCTGGAGCAGATGAGAATTCCCAGAGGAGCTGCGGCTGCCCCATCCCTGGAATGTTCAAGGCCAGCTTGGAGCAACCTGGGATAGTGGGAAGTGTCCCTGCCCATGGCAAGGGTTTGGAATGAGATGGTTTTGAAGGTCCCTTCCAACCCAAACCATTCCAGGATTCCATGGAAGATGCATTTCTGGGATGGTCTTTCCATGATGATGATGATCCATGAAGAAGGGAGAAGAGCCCCTTGGGCAAAAACATCCCTGGATTTGCATCCCTGGAAGTGTCAGGATGGGGATTTTTTGGAGAGGAAAAACCAGGTTTGGATGGGACATCAGGAAAAATTTCTGCCCTGAAAGGGACATCCAGCACTGGAAAAAGCTGGCCTTGGACACTTCCAGGGATGGGGCAGCCACAGCTTCTCTGGCCATTCCATGCTAGCCTCTTCCCACCCTCTCAGCCAAGAATTCCTCCCCAATATCCCATTTAAAGCTCCCATGTTTCACTTTGAAACCATTCCCTGTGTCCTGTCCCTCCATCCCTTGTTCCCAGTCCCTCTCCAGCTCTCCTGGGGCCCCTTTAGGCCCTGGAAGGAGCTTCAAGGTTTCCCTGGATCCTTCCCTTCTCCAGGTGAACATTCCCAGCCTGGCTCCAGCCCTTGGAGCATCTCCATGACCTCCTCTGGACTGAGTCCAACATATCCATGTGAGCCACTTGCTGGATTATCAAGCAGGACTTTTCCACTCCAAGCTCCACCCCAGTCCAACATCTCTTCCCATCATCCCACCTGCCCACATCCCGCTTCCTCACAACCTTCCAGGACTCTCAAATTGCAATTTTTAATTAAAAAGGCAGAACAGGAATTTCCAGGATAAATCCTTCCGAGCCAAGGGAAAGCTGAACAAAAAAAAACAAACCCCCAACCACATCAAGACCACATTCCCACGTCCAACCAGATTCCTGAGGGATGTCCAGGAGAGCAGGACTCACCTGAAGAGGTTTTCTGCTCCCGCCCTCATCCTCATCTCCTTGTTGATCTGCTGGTTGATCCGGGCCCGGCGATGTTGGAGTTTGCTCCGTTGGGTCTGGGCAAAGGGATCACAGCCCTGCTGGGAGACAAGGGCAAGATCTCACCAAAAAAAACCTCCCTCCCAACTCCCAGGTTTTGGGATGGAGGAAAAAAAAAAAAAAAAGGGCACTTTAAGAACCTTTGGAATGGTGGAATGGTTTGAGTTGGGTGGGGCAGGGAAATAGGGAAGGGATGAATCCCGGAATGGGTTGGGTTGGAAGGGACCTGAAAGGTCAGCCAGTTCCAACCCCCTGCCGTGGGCAGGGACACCTTCCAACAATCCAGGATGATCCAAGCTGGCCTTGGACACTTCCAGGGATGGGGCAGCCACAGTTTCTCTGGGAATTCCATTCCAGCACCTCCCCACCCTCCCAGCCAGGAATTCCTTCCCAATATCCCATCTAAATATATGAAGATCCTCTGGAACATTAAAAGAAGTTCCAGAGAGCCACATTTCACCCTCTTCCTTCCCTTGAAAAACTTGTTTCCCACTGTTTTCCTTCCACCAGTGCTGGTGGACCTCTTGGCACCACATCAAGGGGGGGTTTTGCTCCCCAGAGCTCCAACAATTCCCACTCTCATCCTGTCCAAAACACTTTCCCTGCCTTATTCCACATAAAGATATCCAAGGACTTCACCAGGTCTCACCTCATCCTCCAGGATGGGTCCCAACAGTCCCAAATCCAAGAAGGAATTCCCAGAGAAGCCGTGGCTGCCCCATCCCTGGAAGTGTCCAAGGCCAGCTTGGAGCAACCTGGGCTACTGGAAGTCGTCCCTGCCCATGGGAAGGGCTTGGAATTCGATGGTTTTGAAGGTCCCTTCCCACCCAAACCATTCCATGATTCCATGGAACACCTGCTTACCCCTCCAGAAAACAGGGAAGGTCCTCGTGGGACCTGGAAAAAAAAAAAATCCCTTCTAACAAATGATTTTTCTTGGAAGTAGGAAAAGAGAAAGAAATCCTGGCCCCAAAAAAAGTAGGAGCCCAGCTTGGATTGGCAAGCAGGGCATGGAAAATGTTGCATTTTTCATGGATTTCAGCTGCCTTAAAACTCATGCCTCATGTTTCAAGTCCACCAAGTGCTGCCTCCTTGGAAAAGGATCCAGGATTAAGGTTGGGATTTTCAGTTAAGTGACGGATTCGAGCTCCTAATTGGTAAATTGGAGCCTGAGGAATCAGAGCCCCTCCATCTGCTCCATAAATCTGCAGGATTAGGGCTTTAAGGTAATCCAGGAATTTGATGAAATCATTCCAGGGATGAGCTGGAAACATGAGATCCCAATTATTCTGGAAAGCTGCACAAATCTTGGATCTGAAACACTCAGGAGTAAATACAGGAAAAGTCTGATCTGGAATTTTATCGTGGATTTGCCCTGAAGGAACCCACCCACCCTGCAAGCACTGTTGGAAAAACAACTAGAAATGAGGAAAAGGAGGAGGAATCCCATCCAGGAAGCCCAGAGAGGGATCATTCCAGGTTTTCTCCAGCTGGGACACCACTGGAAACGAACCCTGGAATAAAACCCAACCCAACCATGAAGGCAACACCCAAATTGGAGCCCCCAGAGACTCTCAAACAAAGATGACACCACAAAACTCTCGTCTAGAAAGAGCTGCTGGTGCAGATGGAGCCCAAGTTATGCACAATTATTTGTTTAATTAATTAAAAGCTGATTAAAAACATGGCAATTGACGACATTTCTTCCTACTTGAGACATTAACCCATAACTGGAACTTAAAGCTCCCAAATTTCAAGTTTTTAAAGCTTCCAAAGCTAAAATGTCAACGTTTCCAGATGAGATCTGTGCGAATTTGCCAGATCCAGAGCCCAGCAAGACAAATCCATGGGGAAATAGATCCCAAAAATATGCAAATGAGGCAGGTCAGAACCACAGAAATCCATCCAAAAACTCCACAGGCCCGGGAGCAACTCCTGGAGGTGGAAGCAACTCTTCCTGTGGGACATTTCACCACCTGAGACCTCTCTCCTCCTGGAAAAGGTTTGTTTGGAAGCAGCCAGAGGATTTTAAGGGGTTTTTTTGTGTGTGTGTGGGAAATGAGGAGCAAAAACTCCTGGAAAACACGGGCAGGAAGCTGGAGAACTGCAGGGGAGAGAGGAGGGAAGAGGCACGAGGGGAAGGACTTCCCAAAACCACAGAGAAGGTCCATGGAACACCTCGTGTGGAGGAAAGGAAAGGGGGAATGAAGGGAAGGAGGGAGATGAAGGAGAGGAAAACACTGGGATGGCTCTCCAAGAGTGTCAAAAATGTCACTTCGAGAGCGATGAAGGGGTTTAGAAAGTTGATTTCTCCCTCTGGGAAACTCCTGTAGAGCTGGGAGGGGTTTTTTCCCTGTCTGGGTAGTGTCTTCTCCACCAGATTCCATGAGATTTATCAGACCCATCCAGGCTCCTAATCAAACACCAAAATGTACTGGAAAATCAGGTATTGGAGCCCTTGCTGTGAAAGCAAAGCCCTGGGAGGACCTTGAGTCGGGATCTCAGTTCAGGATTTCTGGTGATCTCCTCACACCTCGTTTTCCTCAGCTTTTTTATGGAGCTGGAGAAATGCAGCAGCTCCTGGGATTCCAGCACATCTGGATCTCAAGAGGAATTCCCCAAACATCATCCCTGCCTGGCATGGATCAATAGAAACATCATTGCAAAGGCCACCACCAGGTAAAACCCAGCCCAGGCTGCAGCTGCTCCTGGAAATGAAAAAACATCCCAGAAATTCCATGGATAGTGGAGAAATGCAGCTCCTCAATTAAATGCTCAGTCCAGGTGAAAGAAAACACCATCACAAGTGTAAAAATGGGATGTTTAAATCCAAATATAACTGGGGGAAGCCGAGAGTGAAGAAGGAACCACATCCACCCTCCAACAGCTTCTCTTCCCAGGATCCCAAAAGCTTTTCCTGCCCAATTTGCAGCCAAAACCCACAGCAGGAGTTCCCAAATAAGCAGGGATGGATTTAAAACCAACTTACATAAGGGGATAGGGTGGGAAAAAAAAAAACACCACCACACAAAACCCACTTTTGGGTTATAAAAGGGATTTTCCCTCCTTAATTCCTCTCGGTGTGGGAAGAATCCAGGTTGAGGTCAAGCCTGGAAGGTCAGGAGAAAGAGGGGTCCTTTCAGCCAGGCTTTGGGGTGCACCTGGGGCCAGGCAGGAGAGTGATTTTGGGGGGTTTGAAGAAGGGGCCACGTCGAAAATGAGACTTTTCCTGGGTGGTTTGAAAGGAAAAGAGAGGAGAGGACTCTCCCATAAATTGTGTGGGAGAAGGGGAAGAGCATGGAGGGGAGGGGGTAAATTAATGAAGCCACGAGGAGGAAGGAAGGGTGGGGTCAACCAAGGCATGGAGTTCATCCCCTCTGACACAGCAGGACTTGCTGAGCTGGGAAGGGACTCCCAGGATCATCCCATCCCAAGGTTTTATTGGAGCAAAGCCCAGAAACCACCAGCAAAACCCCGCTGAGTCAGACCCCTCAGCACGGAGGGGTGGCAGGAAAACCCAAAACTCCTCAGCCAAGGTTTCCATGAGGGGAAAAAATAAAAAAAGAAGCCAGAAAAGCCTTTCCAAAAGAGGCCAAGATGAATAAACCCCCTTTGAAGGTCATCAAGGGTTCTGCCAACTCAACCCCCTTATCACCTGGAATGACTAAGGAGGTTGTTCAGCTCAGGAGGACCCACCTGGGCTGTTAAACCGGGCAATTCCCACTTGGATCTGCTTCTGGAAGCAAATCCCCAGGGAGATGTTTGCTCAGAGTGGCCTTTGCACTCCCCCACCTCCAACGAGCCCCGGGAGATGGAGCCTGGATTGCTCTGGGGTGACAGGACACACCTGGAAAAAGTCATCCGTGCCCAAACCAGGCCTCCCCTCCCAGCTTTTCCAGGACAAATTGGATCACCTGGAGCAGGGGGTGGAGGCCAACAAGTCCAAAGGGCAAATCCAAGCACAAAGGGACTTTTTTGTTTCCAGGAGAGGAGCGATAAGTGGAAGCAATGGGAGGAAAAGCGAAACTGGAAGGGATTAAGGGATCAAAGGAGGGAAAACACAATCCTTGGATGTGCTGCTGGAGTTGTAAGGAAGAGCTTGAGGAGCTGCTTGAGGTGCTGCTGGATCCTCGTCCAGAGGATCAGGAATGCGCTGGGAAAAGGGCCAGAAGGATCTCTCCAGAGAAATGGGGAAGGGGTTGGAAGATGGGAATGAAGTGGCAGCCCTGAGACTGCAGGGAAAGCTCCTGGAGGTACTGGGAGAGCATGGACCAAGCTGGGCCATCTCCAAGAGCAGGTTCAGCCACCCCCAGGATTCCTGCCAGTCAGAGAATTCCACAGGGGAGCTAAGGGAGGTTCATTTGCACTGGAGGCATCCATAAAATGGGAGAGGAGTCCTCACCCGGTGCTGCCCCAAACTCCACTCCCAGCCCCACCTCCACAGAGACAACCTGCACATTCCCAAGGGTTGGGAAGCTGAGGGAGGGAGGGGAGCAGGACACCAGCCAGGCTGGATCCCAGATATCTGGAGAGCCTTCGTGCCAGGCAGTGGGATATAGAAGGGATGGATCCTGGAATGGTTTGGGAGAAGGGATCTGGAAGATCATCCAGTTCCACCCCCTGCCATGGGCAGGGACACCTCCCACTAGCCCAAGTTGCTCCAAGCTGGCCTTGGACACTTCAGGGATGGGGCAGCCACAGCTTGTCTGGGAATTCCATTCCAATCCCTCCCCACCCTCCCAGCCAGGAATTCCTTCCCAATTTCCCCTCTAAAGCTCCCATATTTCACTTTGAAGCCATTCCCTGCGTCCTGTCCCTCCATCCCTTGTTCCCAGTCCCTCTCCAGCTCTCCTGGACCCCTTTAGGCCCTGGAAGGGGCTCTCAGGTCTCCCTGGATCCTTCCCTTCTCCAGGTGAACATTCCCAGCTTTCCCAGTCTGGCTCCAGAGCTGAGGTTCTCCAGCATCTCTGTGACCTCCAACAACTCCACATCCCTCTGCTATCGAGGAATTCCAAGCTGGACCAAGATCCTCTCCCCACAACCTCAACCCTACCAGCTTTTCCCAGGAAACACTTCCAGCATCTCCCATTTCCCACCCCCCCCAAAAAAAAACAGGTATTTCTTTACCCCCCCACTCAGCAGTGACAACATTCCCTAAAACACAGAGTTTTATCCTCAAAATAATAATAAAAAAAAAAGGGGATTTTTTCCAAGTGCAGCAGCTGGAAAAGGAGAACTCTCAGCCCCTGCTTTGTTTCCAGATCCAGTTGGTCTGGGAGGTATTTGGGCAGCCAGAGCTGTCAGCTGGAATTATTAATTATCCCTCTTTTTAATCCACGAGGTTTTTGAGTCAGCCCAGCAGGGGAGAAGCGGCCAAGTGATCCCCACATTATGCCAACACCACAAAAACCAGGAAAACCCACCCCAGGGCTGGGAAATCCTCCTTTTTTCCAGGATTATTCCTAATTCCCACTGAAGGAATTCACAAGGGGGCTTTTAGGACACAAGCAGGAGGTTCCCAAAAATAGGGTTTGCTGCCTGAAAATTCAATTTCTCCCTAAAATTCCCTCTCCTGGAATTAATTTTGGGGAACAGCCCCGCTTTGAGCTGGTTTTCCGTGGGAGATAAAACCTCTAAAAGCTTTTATTGAAAATATGGTTACATCACACAGCCCTTTAACAAACCCTGGCAGGATTAAGGAATTAAAATTTCCCAACCAGTTGGCTCAGGAATTCAACAAGAGGAAGGAAAAATAAAACCCCGGGGGGGGGGGGTGTGGGAAAAAAAAATAAGGGGTGGGGGGAGGGGTTAAACAGCAAAAAAACACCTTAAAATTGATTTTTAGGAGGGTGAAAACGCTCTGGGGAGGTTGGGAAGGATCCTGAAAGGCAGGGAAAAGGGAGAGCAGGAAACAGGTGGATTAAATCTTCCCTCCCAGGATATAAAAAGTGAGAAAAAAAATAGAAAAATCACTTTTTCAGCAGTTTTCAGGACGGGGAGAAAACAAGAGGTGGCCCCATCTGTGGCTCAGAGGGATAAAAGCAGCTGGAAAAGGGCAAATTGAGGGGGTTTTTTTAAATAAGAATAATAAATATTAATTAATAGGGAGACTAATCAGGTGTTTTGGTGTTTTAATTGTAGTTTTAATAGTGTTTTGACAGGTGGTGCTGATCCCACTCCAAGGCTCTGTCATCTTTTCCGTGTTGTTCTTTGGGCTCTGGGTCCAAACAGAGGGAAAAAAGTCCCTCACGTAAGGAAAATAAAGTAAATATGGGAATAAAAAAAGCTCATAAACTCCTGCTGATGGAAACAGATTAATTGGGAAAAAAAAAAAAAACCACAATTGGTAGTGGAAACAGAATAAATTGAGGGAAAAATCTCATGATTGACAATGGAAACAGAATAAATTGAGGGAAAAAAATCTCATAATTGGTAATGGAAACAGAATAAATTTGGGAAAAATCTTATGATTGATAATGGAAACAGAATAAATTTGGGAAAAATCTTATGATTGATAATGGAAACAGAATAAATTTGGGAAAAATCTCATGATTGACAATGGAAACAGAATAAATTTGGGAAAAATCTCATAATTGATAATGGAAACAGAATAAATTTTTGGGAAAAAAAAATCACAATAAAAGAAATTTGGGGAAAAAAATCCTACAAATTCCTGCTAATGGAAAAAGAATAAATTGAGGGAAAAAGCCCCACAACTGCTGATGGAAATAGAATAAAATTAGGGAAAAATTTATAATTCTCCTGCCACTGGGAACAAGATAAATTGGGGAAAAACCCCACAACCTGAACAAAAGAAATATGGGAAAAAAAATCCTACAAGTTCCTGCTGATGGAAATAGAATAAATTGGGAAAAAAGCTCCACAACCGATAATGGGAACTGAATAAAGTTGGGAAAAAAACCTCAACAAATTATTTATTCCTGCAAATAGAAACAGAATAAATTTGGGATAAAAAAATCCCACAACTGATAATGGGAACAGAGTATAATTGGGGTAAAATCCCACAACCTCCTGCTGATGGAAACAGAATAAATTTGGGATAAACCTCCCAACTTCCTGCTAATGGAATTAGAATAAATTTGGGACAAAATCTCACAACTGCAAATGGAAACAGAATAAATTTGGGAAAAAAACCCACAGCCTCAACAGAAGAAATCTGGGGGAAAAAAAAAACAAACCACAACTGCTAATGGAAAAAGAAAAAATTGGGGAAAATCCCACAACTTCCTGCTATTGGAACCAGAATAAATTTGAGGGAAACCCTCTTTATTTATTCCACCTAAAGGAAAAAGAATAAATTAGGAAAAAAAACCCACAACTGCTAATGGAACCAGAATAAATTTGGGAAAAAAACCACAACCTCAACCAAAGAAATTTGGGAAAAAAAACAAAAACAAACCACAACTGCAAATGGAAAAAGAATAAACTGGGATAAAATCCCACAACCTACTGCTACTGGAACCAGAATAAATTGGGAAAAGAACTTTATTTATTCATGCTAAAGGAAACAATAAATTAGGAAAAAAACCCACAACTGACGGTGGGAACAGAATAAATTTGGGATAAAATCCCACAACCTCCTGCTGATGGAACCAGAATAAATTTGGGATAAACCTCACAACTTCCTGCTAATGGAACCAGAATAAATTTGGGATCAAATCCCACAACTGCAAATGGAAACAGAATAAATTTGGGAAAAAAACCCACAGCCTCAACCAAAGAAGTCTGGGGAAAAAAAAACCCAAACCACAACTGCTAATGGAAAAAGAATAAACTGGGATAAAATCCCACAACCTCCTGCTACTGGAACCAGAAAAAATTTGGGGAAAAAAACCTTTTCTTATTCTTCCTAAAGGAAATAGAATAAATTAGGGAAAAACCCCACAACTCATAACGGAAACACAATAAATTTGGGATAAAATCCCACAACCTCCTGCTGATGGAAACAGAATAAATTGGGAAAAAAACTTTATTTATTCATGCTAAAGGAAACAGAATAAATTAGGGAAAAACCCCACAACTGATAATGGGAACAGAGTAAAACTGGGATAAAATCCCACAACCTCCTGCTGATGGAAACAGAATAAAATTGGGATAAACCTCACAACTTCCTGCTAATGGAACCAGAATAAACTGGGGATAAAATCTCACAAATGCAAATGGAAACAGAGTAAAACTGGGATAAAATCCCACAACCTCCTGCTGATGGAACCAGAACAAATGGGGGAAAAAACCCTTTTTTTATTCTTCCTAAAGGAAACAGAATAAATTAGGAAAAAAAACCCCACAACTGATAGTGGGAACAGAGTAAAATTGGGATAAAATCCCACAACCTCCTGCTGATGGAAACAGAATAAATTTGGGATAAAAATCCCACAACTGCAAATGGAACCAGAATAAATTTGGGAACAACCTCCTGCTACTGGAACCAGAATAAAATTGAGAAAAACTCCTTTATTTATTCCCTCCTAAAGGAAACAGAATAAACTGGGAAAGGCAAATGGAAACACAATAAAACTGGGATAAAATCCCATGCCCTCCTGCTGTTGGAAACAGGATAAATTTGGGAA
Source organism: Cossypha archeri (assembly GCA_027576695.1). NCBI lineage: Eukaryota > Metazoa > Chordata > Aves > Passeriformes > Muscicapidae > Cossypha > Cossypha archeri. Next base: position 2,759 of record JAODLE010096603.1, on the reverse strand, counting down.
AAACCCCTTTATTTACTCTGCTAATCCTCCCTCCCAAGCAGCACCTGCTGCTTCAGCTTGACCTGCTTTGAGGTTGCAACCCCTGGAGCTTCAAAGGTGACACCAGGCTCGAGTGACTCGGGATCAGATTGATCCCTGGGCCATCCCAACCCTCCTTCCAGGGAAAAAATCACCTGCCCAGCCTGGCTTGTCTTATTATTGAGGTTTTTTCT
>JAODLE010096432.1:0-13363 GCA_027576695.1 Cossypha archeri | reverse complement strand
CATCCCATCCCATCCCATCCCCCCTGCAAACCCCTCTTTGGAGCGAGCAGCACATTCCAAAGAGCTGGGGAAGCGGAATTCCCTGAAAGTTTCCACAAGAAGATGCCAGGAAATGGCTCTTTCCTGCCCGCAGCTGCCGTGGCAGATCCACATGGGATCCATCCCCATCCCACTGCTCAGCCACAGTGAGAGCAAGATCCCACTGGGAGAAAGCATCATCCTGGAATGCTAAGGGTGGATAATGGGATGAGGAATGTCAGTAGGAACAAACCCAGCACTCACCTGGCCTTGCCCTCATTCCAGCAGCGAGGGCAGAGCACCCCATTCCCGACCCAAGGAGCTGCAGGTGGGAACACTCTGTTCCCAACAGGAACAGGGGGTTTATCCCCTTTTTCCCCATCCCTTGGACTCACCTCAGCACTCCCCTGTCCCTGTTCCCGGGCTCTCCCCCTCAGCACCACATGAAAGCTCCAGCGCTCTGAGGAGGCTGCAATCCAAGTGAGACACGGAATGCCGGGCTGGGATCCTCGTGGAGCTCAGCAGCTGGGTTGTTTTTTTGCAAAAGCAGGGGGTGGTTTGTTGTTTTTTTTTTTTTTTTTTTCTTTCTGGTTTCTTCACTTGCAGCAACTTGTGCCGGGTTCCTGAGCCTTTGTCCCTCTCCCGACTCCTCGGGATTCGCAGCCCGGGGGATCCCACGGAGCCTCTCCCAGGGATGGAAATGAAAACCATAAAAATTTGGGAATAAAACAAATTCTTTTTAAAAAAATGTATTTAAAAAAAAAAAAAAAGGCTCCACTACAGAACCCAAAACCACATCCAGTGTTCCAGCCAAGAGGGAAAGCGCTGGGATCACATGGAAATAATTTTTCTTCGGCATCTTTTTTAGAAAGGAGAAGGGGGGTGGGGGGAAAAAGCAAAGCCACGATGAAATCTCTGGGGTTTGTGCAGGAGCTGGAAAGGTGGGAATGGCTTCAAGCTGAAAGAGGGAAGATTTAAGTTGGATATTGGGAAGAAACCCTTCCCTGGGAGGGTGGGCAGGCCCTGGCACAGGTTGCCCAGAGAAGCTGTGGCTGCCCCTGGATCCCTGGAAGTGTCCAAGGCCAGTTTGGATCAGTCTGGGCTGGTGGGAGGTGTCCCTGCCCATGGCAGGAGGTGGGACTGGATGGGCTTTAAGGTCCCTTCCAACCCAAACCACTTTGTGATTCCATCATTTTAGTGCCCACACTGAAATCACACACTTGGGCATTTCCAGCCCTTGGAAAGGAACACATTGGTGGTTTTATTTAAAATTAGATTTGGGCTCTGAATTTATTTTTTTTCCCATTCACTTTTTTTTTTTTCTTCTTCCATTTTGCAGCTGCTCCCATTAATTGCAAAAGGGAGAAGCCATCCAGCCAGGGGACATCACCTCGGAGAGGTTCCCATCCCTGCCCCAGCTCCCAGTCCTCCCACTGCCCAAACTGTCCCATCCTCCACAGCTCAGAGCCCTGGAGCAGGGGCAGGAACAGTGTGGCACCATGAAAAGGGGGGTTTGCACATATTTTCAGGTTTAGAGAAGATAGAAACCAACCTTGAAAGCTGTAGGTGGACCTGGGACACGTAAGGGAGAAAAACTGTTTGCAGGGGACTTGCTTGGGAATGGATTTAATAAAAACAGCAGGTGATTAAACAGCTATGGTTTAATTTTTTAATTCAAAAATCTGTCTCCTGAGAGGGATTGGAGGCTGGTGGGGAGTGGGGCTGCCCCACACCAGAGGGGAGGGAGGGTTTCCACGTGGCACTGGTGCCTTACTGGGAGACTCCCTCAGGAAGGACCAGCGAGGCAAAACACAGAGGTTTGGTGCTGTCCTGGCACCCAGCTCTCCATGAGTCACCCTCTGGAGCTGGGCTGCTCCTGCACAGGCTCCCTGGAGCCTCCCATGCCCATCCCTGTCCCCCAGCAGTGACCCCCATTCCAGCCCCACGTGGATCAGGACGTGCCAGGCAGAACCTCCCAAAAAACGTGCACGTGGAGCTCTGTGCAGGGAGGGGGGGAGATGCATCCACAGCCTTTCCAGAGCTGCCAGGAAAAGCTAAACCTTACTCCTCCTCCTTTTGGAAGCTCCTCAAACAGGCTCTAGGAAAACAAATGACTTTGCCTCACCCGTGCCAAGCAAAACCCTTCCCCCCCTGCTCTGGGTTAAACACCAAATCCGTGGCATCTCCTCCTATCCATCACCATTCCCAGGTTTCCTGCTCTGCTCCTGCCTCTGCTCAGCACCTTTTGTGAAGGGAGAAGGTTTTCCACGTGTCCCACCCCGCCGGTGTTGCTGCATTCCTTGGGTCCCACAGTTCCCCTGAGCCCCAGAAGGGAATTTATGGATTTTAGGCATTCGTGTCCTGGGCAGTGGAGGCACCACATGGCAGGGTTTGGGTCTCCCTGCCCCCACAGAGCAGCCCAGAGTGTGTCCTGAGCACCCCGTGCACACTTTGGAGAGGGTGTTTTTTTCCCCTCCTTTTGTCACCCAGCAAATATTTCTAATTAGAGCACAATTAACAAATAACATCGTTAGTCCTGATGAGCCACAGGAGCTGCTTTGCAGCAAGTTCATCCTTGCAACAAGAACCAAACACAAAGCTTATTTAGTCCAACACCCCTCAGTGGGCTGGGACACACCTTCCACTAGTCCAGATGGCTCAGATCCCTGTCCCCCTGATCCCTTGGGCTCCAGGGAGGACACCCTGGGAGGCTCAGACATTCCCAGCTCTGCATCCCAAGGAGCTGCTGGGACACGTTCTAGGTGTGAAACCATAACACACATTGCTGGATCCCATCCCACCCCCCCATCCCAGCAGGAAATTCATGGAATCATGGAATCATTCAGGCTGGAAAAGCCCTCTAAGATGATGGGAGTTCAACCATTCCCCCACCACTGACCACATCCCCAAGTGCCACATCCACATGGTTTTTAAACCCCTCCAGGGGTGGGCACTCCCCCCCTGCCCTGGGCAGCTGTGCCAGGGCCTCACCACCCTTTCCACGAAGGAATTTTCCCTAATATCCAACCTGAGCCCAGCCTGGCACAACTTCTGTTTTCTCCTGTCCTTTTGCCCACCCTTTTTGATTCTTATCTCGAAGCAGAAAGGAATTAAACACACAGGAATGTTGGGATTGAAGTGCAGTGTTTTATGTGGATTTCAAACCTCATCAAATCATGGAATCATGGAATGGTTTGGGTTGGAAGGGACCCTAAAGAACATCTTGTTCCACCCCCTGCCATGGGCAGGGACACCTTCCAGTATTCCAGGCTGCTCCAAGCCCTGTCCAACCTGGCCTTGGACACTTCCAGGGATGGAGCAGCCACAGCTTCTCTGGGCAACCTTTTCCACTGAAAAATCCAGGGGTAAAATGGGGTTGACCTTCTGTGATTGATTCCATGATCCAGTGGGAATTTTTCCAAATGTGCTACTCCTGGCCACAGGTTCCGGATCCTGCTGGGGAATTCACGTTGGCAAAATGAATTTTGCAAGAAAGGATTTTTTTTTTTTATGCTTTTAATTCCTTTAATTAAGTAAATCTCTTCAAACACCAAAGGACACCTGGATTCATCCCACCCAGCCAGGGTAACAGGGGGATTTATTCCAGCAGGAGCTGCCACCTTTGGCTGGGTGTGTTTGGAATCCATTTTCAGTCCCTCGGTGCCCCTTGCAATTGGATCAGATAAACAGGGTTTATCTCAGCAGGGATGCTGAGGCTGAGCAGAGGGTTGTGTGATCCCAGCACATCGTTCAGCTCCTCCAAACCCACTGACAGTGACTTATTCCTGCGTTTCCAAGTGCTGCTGTTTATGATGGAGAACTTGAGAGGGTCATAAATATGATAAAAAGCCAGGCTGGAGGATTTGATTCCTGCCAAATCTCTTTATTTCAAGTACACTGGTTATTTCTATCAGGGGGCATCTTAGAAATCATTCTGAGGCTTGAAGTAGCTCAAAGAAGATTAATTTTCCAGGGGGAAAAAAAGCTTTTCTAAAGTCAATTTTATCTGTTCTTTGGACAAAGCGTGAAATTAGGAGCTTATCCTGAAATCACTGGAGTCAAAGGCAGGTTTTACATTGAATTTAGAGGGTTATAAATCACACTGGATGGGTATTGTGGTGGAAAGCTGGAGCATGGAGGAGGGATGGGGCTGGAGATGTGCAGGGCCAGTAAATAGATGGGAGTCACCCCAAAAACCAGGGGGTTTCGCCGGGCTGGGTGGTGGAGGTGCCACCTGAGAGCTTCAAACCTCACCCAAAACGTTTCTAAATCAAAATTATCTTTCCAGCCTGGGCTCTTGTTGCACTTTGTGCCCAGTTAAAAGCCCCCAAACCCTTGAAAAGTGAGGGAAAAGGGGACAAAATGGCTCTGAAAAAGGAAAATAGAGAGGAAACCCCACACCTGAGCTGGCTGGAAGATGCTGAATTTCTCCCCCCAGGAAAAAAAAATCTCTCGGGCTTTTCCATCCCTTTTTGCCTCAGGATCCTGCTGAGGTCCCTTCTGGGGGGTTCCCACAGAACTTGGGGCTGTGGCTCCTGCCAGGGATTGAAATATTGACTATTTCTGAGGGATTTGAGCCCCAAACCAACAAGGGCTCATCCATAAGGGCTGATCCATTGGCATCTCATTGCTCACAAGGGTCACTGATGATTCCCAACCCAAAAATGTGCATTTTTGTCACCTCCCCTTCCTTTCCAAACCCAAAACTCTCCCTTTTCTCTCGATTTTACGAAGGATTTTGTCTGAATTTCCAATGTCAGTCCTGAAAAGAGTGGAAGTTTTATCAGAAACCCTCATTACTGCACATGGATGAAAATTTCCCTGGATTTCCGATTCTTTTTGGTTCTCTGCTCAATTGTTCTGTGTATTAAACTGACCCTTTTGCTCAGCCTATTCAGTGCTCTTGTTTTGCAGCAGCTGCCTGGAAATACTCACAAAGAAAGCACCAAAGAAAACCCCAAACCCTCAGTGCAACAACCCCCCCACTTCTGTGGCTCAGCTGAGAAAGGAATTAGAAGTAAAATAATCAAGAAGTGGCAATTAATAAAACATTCAAACGATCTTCCTGCTAAATGTTTTTTTTTTTAATTGAATTTTAGAAAGGGAAAAAAGAGGGTAGCCTTAGCTCTAATCATTTCTCTGATGGAATGGATTATTTTTTATACATATTTATCCACATTCCAATCCCTGGTTTTCGGTGCAGAGTTAATTCCATCTGCCTTGCAAAGGAAAAGGCTGCCATTACTTCAAATTCCTGCTGCTGGAAGTGCCTGGTTCTCTCTGGATGAGGGACTATTTAAGCAGGTTCCAAGAATTCCAATTGCCTGGAAGGGCTGTTTGGGTCCACAATAATTCCAGTGCCTCAGATCCTCCTGCAAATCTGGATGTGGCACTTGGGGACGTGGTTTAGAGGGGGCTTGGGAATGTCGTGGGAACAGCTGGAACCCTCGACCTTGTGGAGTCTTTTCCAGCCTTAATGATTCTGGGATTCTATGAAATCTTCTCCTGGGGCAGCAGCAACTTCCAGTGCTGATCCTGCTGGATCCCTGTGGGTTTTCCCACACTGCCAAATCCAGGGAACACCAGCAAAAGGTCAGGGATTGGATGGAGGAGCCTCCAAGCTTCCCGCTGGGGACCTGAGCCAGCTAAAACTGTGGGAATTCAAAGGGATCTGGTTCCATCCTCTCCCTCTGGGTGCCTGGTTTTGTCATGTTTGGTGGAATCCAGGCTGGATTGTCCCCCTCTGATCCTGGAAAAGGCTTCCTTGGATCTTTGTGGCCTTTGCTGCCAACAGGTCATGCTCTAAATGGAAAGAAATCAGGAATGGGAGGCAACCAGATGGAAAGATTTACCTGTGGCTGCAAAACTTGTGCTGAGGGAGAGCCCTGGAGCCCAAATCCCATCCCTGTGGCTGTGCCAGGTTTTCCAGCCAATTTACCACTGTTTGTCCCTTGTGCCTTTTTTTTTTTTTTGTCGTGCCAGCTCAAAGCTTCTCTCCCTGTCTTTCTCTGATCAAGTCCAGAACAATCACAATAATCTGAAAAATTGTGTCTGTCTTGCTGGGAATTAAACACTGAGGCTCCCTGCTGGTTTCTGGGGAGGGTTGGTGCTCTCAAATGTCACAGGAGGTTAAATGTGCCCTGGAAATAATCTCATTTCTGCCCACTTTGCTTTTCATCCCGTTTTACCTCCACATCAATTCTTATCCCCAGGAATTGAATCAGGGGGTTTGACATGGGGTGACTCCCCCAGGGGGACAGCTGGGAAAACAATCTGTCCCCTCTGATGGGGAAAGACACTGCAGGATGTTCCCTTCTGGATCTTTCCAGAGGATGTTATTTCCACCATGAAAATGAGGGTGGTTTTTTTTTTTTTTAAGTGGGGGTATCAGAAAGGGTCAGGATTGGTCCAAATTGGGATTGTTCAGCCTGGAATAAAGAAGGTTTTGGAGTGATCCAATTGTGGCCTTCCAGGACCTGAAGGAGATGACAAGAAAGGTGGAGAGAGAGTGTTTGAAAGGGCCTGGAGGGACAGGACGAGGGAGAGTGGCTTCCCACCCAAAAAGAGTTGGATTATTGGGTATTGGGAAGGAATCCTTCCCTGGGAGGGTGGGGAGGCTTTCATTTCCCAAAGGCAAAGGGGCTGTGAAGAAAAAAAAACTCTTATCAGCAGAGGGTGACAAATGTGTTTGGCTGTTGGTTTTCTTTTCTTTCCCAGCCCATTTTTTCACTTTCCTTTACTTATTATTAATTAAAGGCAGAGGTTTCCCACGCTGTGGCCCCTCCTCTCACCTGCTGGTGCTTGGTGTGGGAGCAACACTTTGCTGGTTGGAAACAGGGGGAGAGATGGAGCAAAGTCTCAGGTAATGTTTTCCCTGTCCTACCCATAAAAGTTTGGAAAATCCTTCTTGATAAAAGGAAGATAAAGTGTCCTGGAGCCTTGTTTTTTTTTTTTTTTTTTTTTTTTTTTTTGTGAATTTGCATCTGTAATTAAATATAAAAAGTGTGCAGGAGGAAAAAGCACAGCTGGGCTTGAAAATTTGCAGTTACTGGGTTTGTTTGGTTTTTCTTTAATTTAATTCCTCTCCATCCAGCAGGGTGGGATGGGATGGATGGAGCAGGACAGCAGTGGCTCCATTTCTCTGAGTGCTCCTGAGCACTCGGTTCATGATGAGCTGCCAGGGAGAAAAATGTAAAGGCTTGTTCAGCACCATAATCGGGCAAAGAATTTGTAAAAATTAATCTCTGTGACAGATCATGTTCCTTCTTCTGCAGGAAAACAGCTTTTCTTTGCCCTCCATCAATTGTGGTGGTGCTTTTTTCACAATTTCTCTTTGCTGGAGAGGGGCCAAGAGCACTTTCAAGTGTGATTAAAGGATTAAAGGACCTGCCAGGAGCTGTTTGGACAGGACACAGTGACAGGGGTTGGTTTCTCTGGTCCCAGCACCATCCATCTGGTCATGGATGAGACCTGACCTCCAACTTTCCCTTTCCCAAATCCATCCAGGGCTGGCCCAGCCCTGCACCTTTGCTGGGAGCTTTGGGAAGGCAAAGGGACAGGGGTGGGTGCCTTGGGGGATTTGCTGCTCTCCCTGATTTAGGGAAGCTTTAATTTGAGGGAAAAGTGGAGCTGGGCATTTACCAGCATGGAAAATAACAATTGAATGGATTGTGATCCAGGCTCAACTCTCCATTAGAGAATTCTGCTGAATCTTCCCAGAGCCACAGGAATGATTTGGTTCAAACTCCAGCTCCACCTTTCTGTGCTTCCCTTGCCACCATTTGCCAGAGGAAAACACTGCTTATCCAAACCCCACTTTCATTTGCAAGACGATTTTTTAGCTTTTTGCAGTTACCAGGTCGGACCGTGAAGAACATTCCCAGTGATTTTGATTGAAACACAGATTTATTTTTCCTGCCAAATGGCAGCTGGAAGAAAACCGGGCTGTGAGCACTTGGAAATCTCCTCTCCCTCTGGCAAAACCTGACTGGCAGCACGGAGAGGTGGAGGCAGAGCTGGGACATCACGGGGGAATTAATGAGGGTTTGAAGACAGTCCCCACAAAACTCCTGTTCTGGGCAACCCCCAAAGTGACATTTATTTACAGAAAACATGTAATTGAAATGTCAGAGGAGAACAATTAAAAGCATCCAGTGACGTGGATGTCAATGGGAGCCGCGCTGGGATTTTGCTTTCAGTGCAAAGATGGATTGGGGCTGGTTTTTCCCTTTTCAGTCATTCCTTAATCTCTTTTCAATGTCATGATTTATTAAATACAATGTGGAGCAGAAGGAGAAGGCTTTAACCTCCAGCACCTCAATAGATTTTGCTCCAGCAGTAGCTAAAGGCTTAGATTTTAGTCATATTTTAGATACTCATACAATATATAATATTTATATACACACATTATCTACATATCATGTATGTGACTTATTATATATTTCCTATTATATATTAATAGTTTAAAACTAAAAGAGAGTAGGTTTAGACGGGATTTTGGGAAGAAATTCTTGGCTGTGATGGTTAATCATTTCTTTAAAAACCATTTCCTAAGTGTTAATGGAGGAATCCCAGCGTGGGTTGGGCTGGAAGGGACCTTAAAGCTCATCCCATTCCAAGGCAGGGACATCTTCCACGGCCCAGGTCCTTCCTGCCAGGGCTGGATCCATCCAGGTGGGATTTGTGCATCCAAAGGCTGCCAAGGGAAGAGCAGCTCCAGCTCCACCTGGGGCTGCACACCCAGAGGAAGCCCAGGAGGTGGAAAAAGCCAAGCAGGAAGGACCCCAAGCAGGAGGATCCACGTTCCCTGCAGGATTTTAACCTGCCAGAAGCACTTTCAGGTTTCTCCTTGAGTGTTGAGGTTCACCCTCAGGTTATTCCCTTTTTCCAGCTGCTCAGACAAGGTCATGGAAAATCAGTTCAGCCCTGGACAGTTCCTGGGCTCCAGACAATCCCTTTGCTGCAGAACATCCTCCCCTGAGCAGCCAGGGGGTGGAACAAGAGGATCCTTCCCACCCAATCCTTTCTGATTTCTCTCTAACAAGGATCCAGTGCTGGGCCTATAAAAACACGATCACAAAGAGGAAATCTATTATAAAAAAAAAAGAGAAAATCCAGATTTTTGGAGCCCAAAGGCTGTGAAAGAGAGGTCTGGGTGGGAAGCCCTGAGTGCCAAGCCTGTTTTCAGAGGAATGGGAGCAGCTTTCAGCAGCAGAGGAGTGAACAGAACACAAAGAGCTGGGTGGGGGAAAAACAGCTCAGCTTAATGGGCCCTGCTCAGCCTCCCAGAGCTGGGCACAAAAGTTCCTGGCCTGGGGTTTTTGTGTGTGTGTGTTTGGCCTTTGAGGTGTTTTTTTTTTTTTTTTCCCCCTCTCTTTGACCAGCTGCTTTTTAACAGTTAAAAAAAAACCCCTGTAATACAGGAAACCATAATGGAAATTCCTTTCTGTGTCATCTCTGCCCCGTTTTTGGCGTGGCACACAATTAACCAAGTGCCCTACTAATGGCTGAGTGACATTTGCTGCAGTGCTGATGTGTTCTCCATTAGGGGTAATAACCCCATTCCCTGCTTCCAGGGAACAGCTGGAACACCTCAGGAGCTCAGCTCCACGTGCAAGTACAAAAGTCAGGGTTGAATTCACAAGCTGCTTGGTTGGTTTCTTCCTGAAAAAGCTTCAATTTGTTGACCTGAAGGTTCCAAATCCTTGGCCTCATTTCAGCAGGTGCCACGGGCTTGGAGTGGATTTGTCAACAGACCAGTTGTCACCTGGGCAAATTCTGGGGGTTTTATTAAGGATGTTTGAGCAGCTTGAAGTCTGTCCCCTGTTTCCTTGCTGCTAATGGGATCCTCAGTTTTGTTGCTCTCATTTCAAGCTAGAAATGTTCTGCCTGTATATTGTTATTATTCACAAGAAATATTCACTCCACATTATTTCATTATTAGAGTGAAACTCCCAAGTGTAAATTACTATACACATATGATAGAGGTATATTGCAGATGTAATGAATTACCTTTAAGCTGTTTTAAATTCAGTGTAAATAGGTTTTAAAGAAGTTTTAAAGGGAAGACTCAAAGCCCACAAGCCAAAACTACAGCGAATGCAGCAATTCCGTGGGCAATAATACCCATTTATTTTATATGAAAGATCCTAGACTTTTTTTTCTCCACACTTGCCAAGGGCTTAACAGAAAAGAAGGAGCTCTATTTTTTTCCCCCTGATTTGCAGAGTTAGTACAGAAATCACTGTTTGTAACTGGCTACTTCCAGATCCACGGGGTAGCGGATTCGGAAGGTCATGCACTTCTCCCTGTCAATGAAAATACTGTTGGCCTTCACAGCTATTTCCTTCTCCAGCTTCATCCTGGTCTCCTCCAGGTTCTTCAGGCACTGCTCAGATTCCATCAGTTTTCTCTTCAGGGCTTCAAGGAACACCGTGAGTTCTTCCACCTCGCTCACCAACCTGCAGGGGATTACAGGAGGGAATGAGGGAGGAGTTGCAGTGGGGATAAAGATCAGCAGCTCTGGAATCGGGAGATTCCTCAGAGAGGAGCTCAGGGAAGCCCAAGGAAAGCAGAGTTCACATTCCCAGCCTCCCATGGTTTGGGGAGAACCAAGAACCGATCTGGGGAGTACCAAGAATTCATTCAGGCAGTACCAAGAACGTCTTTGGCTGCTGAGCACAGTGGAATTGTCCATCCTCTAGGATTGTACTTGGAATTATCCATCCTCTAGGATTGTACTTGGAATTATCCATCCTCTAGCATCATACTTGGAATTAGAGGGCAACTATTGGTAAATAAATCACCCAGTCTGAGTGAATCAGAGGTTTGTTTGGAGCTCTGCTCTCTGGTAGAAAACTCAAGGGAGAGAAAAGTCTTTTACTCCACAAGTGCATCGGGTTTTCTGGAAGCAAAGCTCCCGATGGGATCAAAATGGGACTTTTCACTGGAAAGGATTTGTTGCCCTCCAGTTTTTAAAGCAGATTATTGCTGAAAAATCAACCACCAGCAGCCCCTTCCTTTGTAACCCTGAGACTTGTGCCAGAGTATTCACATTCCCAGCATTTGGAGCACAATTCCCTCACACAGAGTCCCCCTCGTGGTGGGTTTTTGTTAGCAGGTGATCCACTTGCTGCCAGATATTCTTTGGATTGTCTGAATCCAAAAAACCACCCAGTTCAGAGAATGAAGCAGAGCTGAACCTATGGATTTTCTGTTTGGTGACACCTCAGGAGAAAATATTTAAAATAAAATATCGGAAATGAAATATTTAAAATAATAATGTTTAAATAATATCATACAATGCAACATATTTAATTTACATAAGAAAATATAATAATATTTACAATAACCTATTTTAAAATATTTAAATTAATATTATTTAAATAATATAATGTAAATATTACAATTCGTATAATGTAATATTTTAATTAACATATTTAAATAAAATATTTAAATAATATCAAAATACTATATATAGTATAATGTAAAATAATATAAATGATATAACAAAATATAATAAAAGTATTTACAATAACATATTTTAAAATACATATTATATAAATATTTATATATTTATATATTTATATATATATAAAATATATAATAAAATATTCCTTACACTGATCTGTTGAATTACTTGTGACTTATATCAGAACCCAAACTGAGTAATAACAGCTAAAGGCTGTGTGTTACCAATAAAAAGTGGGAAAACTGGCACTTTGGGATAGAAAAGACACTTGAAAAAGTTGTTTCCTTACCTGAACTGTGGCTCATCCTTGCAGAGCTCGATGTTGGGCCTGAAGGACCTGTCATAGAGCCTGGTCTGAGCCACTTTCAGGTGGGTTTCCTTGTCCCTGATGGCTTTTTTGAGAGCAACAATGTTGGCTTCCTCCTCTCCGATGTCCTTGAGGATCTGAGGACACCCAAGGAAAAGAACTGGTTAAAAAAGTGATATTTTCCCTGTGCATGGATAAACATCTGCTCATGGAGCACACTGTACTTCTGACCTCATATTTGACCAGAATTTAGGAGAAATTAAAGTACAAAAGTGGTTTGGACCTCTTGATTTTTCCTATTACACTGAGAGTCGCATCCTGGCTCTGAGAAGCAGCAGGAAATATTCTGCAGCCTGTTCAAACCCTCTTCCATGCCTGCCATGGGATAACAACCCATCCCACCTCCAGGAAGTGCTTTTATTGTCAATCTTACCTTAATTTGATTATTTTAATTGTAAATTTGATCAAAAAAAAAAAATCCAGTTATTTTGAATGAGATTGAGAGTGTTTGACACCAGATCAGGACTGAGACGTTTTATAACACAAATTTACTGTGTTGACCTTTTCCAGGTGGAGAACTCACCTTTATGAGGTGCTGAATTCACCTTTTCCAAGTGGAGAACTCACCTTTTCCAGGTGGAGAACTCACCTTTTCCAGGTGCTGAACTCACTTTTTCCAGGGGGAGAATTCACCTTTTCCAGGAGCTGAATTCACCTTTTCCAGGTGGAGAACTCACCTTTTCCAGGTGCAGAACTCACCTTTTCCAGGTGCTGAATTCACCTTTTCCAGGGGGAGAACTCACCTGTCCCAGGTGCTGAACTCACCTTTTCCAGGTGCTGAACTCACCTTTTCCAGGTGCTGAATTCACCTTTTCCAGGTGGAGAACTCACCTTTTCCAGGTGCTGAACTCACCTTTTCCAGGTGCTGAACTCACCTTTTCCAGGTAGAAAACTCACCTTTTCCAGGTGGAGAACTCACCTTTTCCAGGTGCTGCTCCAGCCTGAGCTTGGCATCGTCCAGCTCCCTGCAGTGGTTGTCGAAGGCCTCGTTGACGGTCGCCCGCTGCATCCGCAGGTCCTCGGACACGTCATGGATGATGTTGTTGATGAGGGAGCGCAGCTGCACCGAGGCCAGTTTTTCCTGCTCTGCACTGTAAATGTTGTCATGGCTGAACTGGGCCCAGGTCTTCGGTGTGGAGGCGCTGGAAGAAGAGGAAAACGGGATAAAATGGGAATGTTGCCCTCAAAGAGATGACCTGAAGCTGGTTCTCTCCCTGCAAAAAGTGCCAGCAACCTCTGAGCTGCTGCCTGCAGGGTAGACTTGCCATGAAGGAAGAAGATTAATCCTTTAGCAAATAGAAGAAGGTTCCAGGGAGACCTGAGAGCCCTTTCCAGTGCCTAAAGGGGCTCCAAGAGAGCTGGAGAGGGACTTGGGACAAAGGATGGAGGGCCAGGACACAGGGAATGGCTTCGAAGTGACAGAGGGGAAAATTAGGTGGGATATTGGGAAGGAATCCTTCCCTGGGAGGGTGGGCAGGCCCTGGCACAGGTTGCCCAGAGAAGCTGTG
>JAODLE010096231.1:0-13386 GCA_027576695.1 Cossypha archeri | reverse complement strand
GAGCAGAGCCCGACCCCCCCCGGCTCCCCCCTCCTGGCAGGGATTGCAGAGCCAGAAGGTCCCCCCTGAGCCTCCTTCTCTCCAGGCTGAGCCCCCCCAGTTGTTTTACTTCTTTTTGTATGTTTTTGTTTCAGCACAGCTTTCTTTTGGTACTACAAAAACAGTTTCCCACATAAACCTCTTTTTCACCTTGATTATTGCAGGGAAATCCCCCAACTCGATTATTTTAGGGGGCTCCTAAGCTGATGGAAATGTTTGCAGGATCTCTCTGTGTCAATCAGTCACACAAGGACTTCCCCAGACACTCCTGGCCACAACAAGCTGTTCACAGTTCTTATACTTGGTCCTTTCACAGGCCAGTCTGAGGATCTTCTGGAGGCACCAGACCTATCCTGAGAGCCCCAAGGATAACTCAAAACAGATCCACCACAGCAAGAGATGGGCTCATTTGGAATTTTTAGGAAAGAGAGCTCATTCTGCAGTCTCAGCATCACTCTCAGTGTCACTGAAGAATTACCTGCAAACCCCAGTCCATGTCCTGGGCCAGCCAATGCTGGGCAAAACTGGGGGACGTGGGAGGTTCACACAGCACTTGGGGGATGCAGCAAAGTGAGTGTTTAAATTGTTAGGGGGGGGTGTGGGGAGAGATTCCTGGAGGAATCCCGGGGCTCCCTCCCCTCAGGTTCCTGGGATGTGGCTGGGCTGATCTGCACGGCTGCTGCAGGGTTCCCAGATCCCCTTGGCATCCCTCCCCACCCGTAATTAGCCTTAAAACACGTGTAAATAATTGCCCTGAGAGTGTTACTTTGTTTTAATGGGAATCGGGGCTTCTCCTCTTGGGTGGTTTCTCTCCCGAGTGCTTTCAGTTTGCCAGGTATGTCACCTCCTGCCTTTGATCTCCACCACACGTCTCCCCCGGGCCCTGACAAGGTGTAAATTCATATCAAAGCCTCCGTTCCCCTTTGTTGCAGGTGAGATTTGTGTGCCAGGGAGAGGAGCAGGGTGAGATCTGTGTGCCAGGGTGAGATCTGTGTGCCAGGGAGGGGAACAGGGTGAGATCTGTGTGCCAGGGTGAGATCTGTGTGCCAGGGAGAGGAGCAGGGTGAGATCTGTGTGCCAGGGAAGGGAGCAGAGAGAGATTTGTGTGTCAGTGAGGGAAACAGAGTGACATCTGTGTGCCAGGGTGAGATCTGTGTGCCAGGGTGAGATCTGTGTGCCAGGGAAGGGATCAGAGAGAGATCTGTGTGCCAGGGTGAGATCTGTGTGCCAGGGAGGGATCAGAGAGAGATCTGTGTGCCAGGGTGAGATCTGTGTGCCAGGATGAGATCTGTGTGCCAGGAGGGATCAGAGTGAGATCAGAGTGCCAGGGAGAAACAGTGTGGACCAGGGAGGGAGCAGAGGGAGATTTGTGTGCCAGGGAGGGGATCAGAGAGAGATCTATGTGCCAGGGTGAGATCTGTGTGCCAGGGGGGATCAGAATGAGATCTGTGTGCCAAGGAGGAGCAGCTTGTGGTCCAGGGACAGGGAGGGAGCAGCCCAGGTGAGCCAGCTCCCCTCTGTGTGCCCAAACGGGGGGTGCTGAGGCACCTGCTGTCCCTTTTCTCTTCCTTTCCAGTGCCCTCCTGTCCCCAGAGAGGGATGCTGGGCTTGGACCACCTTAGGGCTGTGCAGAGGGATGAAGATGTCCCAGGACTTCCCAAAACCTGCTGCCTCCCCTCTCCCCTGAGCCAGAGGACCCTTCACGAGGCTGGCTCTCTGCTCCCTGCCTTCTGACTGCCAGGAGAGGGGAAAAGCTGCAATTCCACACCTTTCCCTCCAGCCTCCCTCCAAACCTGCCCCGAAACACACCCAACCCTTGCAGAATATTCCAGAGATAGTTTGTTCCCAGCAAGCCTTAATAAACGGCTCCCTGTTAAAAGGAAATTTGCTGTGGGGTGAACAAAGCTCAGCAAGATCAGCTCAAGATCACATTCCCCTCCTGCTCCCCCCCTTGCAGATGCTGCACGTGATGCCCAGTGGCACGATGTGCCGACCATCGGCCGGCAAGTTCGTTCGGAGGGTGACAGGATGTTTTAATCTGCTTTTTCCCCCCCGGTTCATTTGCATCACATTACGAAATTAGGGGGCCGTAACTGCCTCGGTTTTAGCTTTGTTGGGCAAGAGGCGTGTGTAGCAACGCATTTAAGCCTTTCTCAGCCAGCACAAAGCATCCTTTGCCTGGTTTTTAGGTGGGGATTGTCGCCTCTAAATCAAATCTAAGCACGACAATACTGAGCAGAGGCAGTTGATTATTTGGTTTGTGCCCTACGCAGACCCCCCCTCTCATGGCAACCACTTAATATTGTATTTATCTGCTGTATCTTCAACCGTGATTCCAGGATCATCCCTGGAAATTGCTTCTTACCCCGTGCTCTTAAGCAAGCAAAAAAATTAAGACACTCTTTTCTCAGTTGCCACAAAAAAAAAAAAAAAAAAAAGAAAGATAAAAACTAAGACAACCTGCACCTTACAGAGCTCACCCCTGAGGAAAGGGCCAAAAAGATTTGCTAAAACACGGTGTGGGAGGGGAAAAGAGAAGGAATAAAAAAAAATAGTAGGGATTCCTTTCTCCAGTCCCAGCTTTCATTCTTTTAATTGGATCATTTACAATCAAACCCACAGAAGTATTTAAAACCTGGCTTTAGAGCCCTTTTTCACACGGACATAGCTTGGTTTAATTCAGTGAATATTTAGTGGGAAAAGAGTCCTTAAAAAAAAAGCCAGGGGGATATGGAAAATAAATATATTTTGCAGAGTGTCAGGGATTAAAATAAGGGTGTGATGTCTTTCTCTCTGGCACACTTGTGAAGGTTTTGATAAAATTCCTATTGTTTTACCTAAAATACCCTTGGGATGCAAAGTTCTCTTTGCTGCTCTGGTGGGAGAGTTTGTGAGGGATTTGTGAGGGATTAAAAACTTACCAAGCCAAGAGGCTGAGCCTTTAGTTTGGATCAAAGAGCATCCCCAGGGACCACAACCCCAGGGGTCGGAAGAGCAACTTTTGGGACCAGAACCCAAATTCAAATCAAAATTCAAATCAAAATTCAAATCAATCAACACCAACTGGGCAACAATTGCTGTCCCTGATCACTTTGCTCTTCCCAAATTGCCAACCATCCAACATGGAGTGCCCTTGGAAGGGCATCACCTGCCACCACCCACGCTCAGCACCCCCAATTCCCTCTGCTTTTGGTGCCACCCCCACCCCAAATATTCGAAATCAAAACCATTTTGAAGGCTTTCCTCTGAAAAAAATTGGTTTTGGTGCCACTCTTAACCCAAATATTCGAAATCAAAGCCATTTTGAAGGGTTTCCCCTGAAGAAACTGGTTTTAGTGCCACTCTGAACCCAAATATTCAAAATCAAAGACATTTGGAAGGATTTCCTCTGAAAAAAACCTGGTTTTGGTGCCACCCCCACCCCAAATATTCGAAATCAAAGCCATTTTGAAGGATTTCCCCTGAAGAAACTGGGTTTGGTGCTACCCCCATCCCAAATATTCAGAACTAAAGCCATTTTGAAGGATTTCCTCTGAAAAAAAAACCCCTGGTTTTCCTCCGAAAAAAAACTGGTTTTGAGGCCACTTTCACCCCAAATATTCAAAATCAAAGCCATTTTGAAGGATTTTCCCTGAAGAAACTTTAGTGCCACTCTCAACCCAAATACTTGAAATGAAGCTATTTTGAAGCATTTCCCCTGAAGAAACTGGGTTTGGTACCACCCCCACCCAAAGTATTTGAAATTAAAGCCATTTTGAAGCATTTCCCCTGAAGAAACCTGGTTTTGGGGCCACCCTCATCCCAAATATTCAAAATCAAGGCCATTTTGAAGGGTTTCCCCTGAAGAAACCAGTTTTAGTGCCACTCTCAACCCAAATATTCGAAATCAAAGCCACTTTGAAGGATTTCCTCTGAAGAAACCTGGTTTTGGTGCCACCCCCATCCCAAATATTCAAAACTAAAGCCATTTTGAAGGATTTCCCCTGAAGAAACTGGGTTTGGTGCCACCCCCACCCCAAATATTCAAAACTAAAGCCATTTTGAAGGATTTCCTCTGAAAAAAAACCCTGGTTTTCCTCTGAAAAAAACCTGGTTTTGAGGCCACTTTCACCCCAATATTTCACACCCAAATATTCAAAATCAAAGCCATTTTGAAGGATTTTCCCTGAAGAAACTTTAGTGCCACTCTCAACCCAAATACTTGAAATGAAGCTATTTTGAAGCATTTCCCCTGAAGAAACTGGGTTTGGTACCACCCCCACCCAAAGTATTTGAAATTAAAGCCATTTTGAAGCATTTCCCCTGAAGAAACCTGGTTTTGGGGCCACCCTCATCCCAAATATTCAAAATCAAGGCCATTTTGAAGGGTTTCCCCTGAAGAAACCAGTTTTAGTGCCACTCTCAACCCAAATATTCGAAATCAAAACCACTTTGAAGCATTTCCTCTGAAGCAACTGGTTTTGGTGCCACCCCCATCCCAAATATTCAATACTAAAGCCATTTTGAAGCATTTCCTCTGAAGAAACCTGGTTTTGGTGCCACCCCCACCCAAAGTATTTGAAATTAAAGCCATTTTGAAGCATTTCCCCTGAAGACACCGGTTCAGATGGAAAGGTTTGTGACAGAACAGTGAAAGCCCCCCTATGTTCCCAGCTTTGGAAGTCCATGCCCACACACACAATTACCCCCTCAAAAAAAAAAAAAATAAAAACTGAGAAAACTAAGTGAGATTTCCTTATTTCCCTCCAACAGGACTGCCATGAATTTAAAGAGTTTTTCCCCCCCCCAGGTTCTCCCCACTCATTTCCAGCCCGTATTTCCATTGCACGACGACGCAAAGGCAAACTTTGGGGAAATAAAAAAAAAAGAAAATAAAGGAAATAAAGAAGATTTACCGAACAAGGCAGGGGCTGCTCTGTTTTTCCTCAGCAGGTACATGGTCCAGGAGAGGGGAGAAGCCATGGCAAAGTGCCCCTGGTTCATTGGGGGGGGTTCCTGCTGTCCAGCCACGACAAGAGCCCGGCACAAACTAAAGGAGACAAGGGCAGAGCTCTCCCTTTTCACTCCGCTCTCCCCCTGCCCTAGAGATCACTATTTAACAGGAGCAAATTGAAAAATGACATGCAGCCATACTTAGGAGGTGTTTTGCTTTTTTTTTTTTTTTTCCCCTTTCCACTAACCAAACTCACATGAGATTTCCCATCTTTCTCTCTCCTCTCCCTCCCTCTCTCTGGTTTTTTTTTTTTTTTTCTTTTGCCTCAGGCATTTATAGGCTGGTAATTCTCATTTTAGCTCCCTCTGATGAATTTTCTCTGCCCTGCTGGAGCGGAAAGGGGTGAAGATTTAAGTTCACTTTTGCTGTGAGCAAGCAGGTTGGGGTTGCTCCTTGGTTTTTTGGCTGTTTCAAGGAACTGCTGCCAGTAAATGGAATAAGGACCCAGCTGATGATTCTTCCTGCAGATTTCCCCTGCTCACAGTCACACCAGGCATTGGGATCAGGAGAATGCCTCTGACTACAAAAAGATCTTTTTTTTTTTTCTTCTTCCCAGTACAAACCATCCTCATTCCACCTGTACATGGGAATAATTCCAGTGCCAGGATGGGAATTCTGGGTGAGGGAAACACCAGCTCTGTGCTGACAAACCCCTGAATATGAGCCAGTGCCTGCAAAGCTTGACATTTTTTTCAGTAGCTGAAGTGATTACACCCCTCAAATCTCGGGCTGGAAGGGAAATACTCCTTCCCAAACAGCCACAAGTGACAGGTGACCGTGTCACACCTGTCACCAAGTGTGGAATCCAGCAGTTTCACAGGGATTCAGGTTTAGAACGGATTACATGGATGAGTGGAGCAAAGAAAGGATGGATAGGCAGGTATGGAGATCTCCCAAGGTGTTAAACCAGGCTCTGAAGTTTTTTTTGCAGCATCCCAAAAAGCTGCAGGCACTGGAATATTGCAGAAAGCAGCTGGAGAACAACCAGAATCCAGGCTAAATGAAAATTTCCAGAGCATCTCTTGGACCACGGCAGTGCAAACCCCCTGTGCACTGATCACACTCCTTAATTTAAGGAGAGGAGCCAAATATATTCCCTGTCCTTCACCTCATCCTTCCTAATCCATTTCTCCTCCCAGAAACTGGAGAGAGGGTCACAGGAAGTGATAAGAAAACACAGAATTGAGTAGGAGCACTTTTATCTGGGGAATCAGAAAGAAATGCTGCCAAAACCATAGTTGATACAGGAGGGGGTTGTTTGGTGGTTTTTTTTTTTGTTTTGTTTGTGTTTTCCAGATTCCAGGTTGGGAAGTTTCCAGTACACTGACAGGAGTTTCAAGCATTATTTTTTTAATAAAAATGCTAAAATCTCGCTGGTCAGCACCAAATTATATTCCTTACAAACACTTCCACACTGAAGTGCAGTGAGGAAAACTCTGCTGGTGGGGTTTGAACTCTGCCAGGAGCAGCCAGAGCTGCTGGGCTGTGAGGGCAGGTTCAAGTTCCCTTGGATCACAGGACAACAAAATAAAACCCAGTTCTGGGAAAGGCTCCTCCAGGAAGGGTTTGGGGCAGTTCAGACAGGAAAACAAGAAGGGGGTACCTTGTTCTCCTTCCTTTTGAAGTTTGCCTGAACAACTCCTGAGTAAAGGAGAGACCTGCACAAGAAAAACGGGGGAAGGGATGGAAAGAGAGAGGCAGGGGGGGGAAAAAAAAGGGAAAACCCAACAGAAAACTCAGGGATGTGACATGAAACAGCACCATCCCTTCCCCTCTGGCAAGTCTTACCCAATGCTGGGTTATGACATTGTTCAACTGCCACAGGAGGAGCGTGAGGGACCTCAGGCAAAGATTTCCTCAGCTGCACAGCAAGGTGTTTCCTGGGCAGAGCTGACAGTGGTTCAGCAGAGCTGCAACAGCCCCTCTGTTCCAGGGCAGATAAACCCCCAAACCCCACCTCCAGGAGCTGCTATCTGCACCAAAGGTTCCTCCTTCCCAGCCCTCCCAGCCTGAGCTTTTGAACCTGCAGCCCTCCTCTCTCTCTCCTGCCTTGTTGTTTTTTTTTGTTGTTGTTGTTTTTATTATCAGTTTTCACCTCCCTTTTCCTCTTGCTGTGGCCCTTCTATCAGCCTGGGAGCACCTTAGGGATATTTGCATAAAGATAAGAGGGGGATGGGGCTGTGCAAGGGTCCTGTTGCCACCAGAGAGGATGGATTTCCAGGGAAAAACTCAGCCACAGGGCCAGGATGGGTTGGAGTTTCACACTTTTCCTCCCCTGATGTAATCCCTGAGTCGACAGAGAAGTGAGGGGATTGTAAAGGATTGTAAAGGAGAACTGAGGAGATTCCCTGCCACTTCAGTGTGGGATTCTAGGAAAAATCCTTCCAGGGGAATGGTTTTTATTCACTCTGGGTGTGTGTTCACCAAGTGACCATTCCCAGTGAAAGCCCAGCCCAGGTTTGCTGTCCTGTGACTTACAGAGCCAGCCTGGAGGTGGAAGGGGCAGAGAGAGGGGGATGAGAGCCCAAAATGGAACCATTCTTAATTTTTAAATACATATTCCAAGTGCTGATCCAGCAGCAAGCTGTGAGCCAATACTTACTTAAGGAAGACATATTTTAGCAAGGCATTATCCTTAAAAAAAAAGTGGAAATCCCTTTCTGTGGGGGTGTTGCAGCTCTCCTGGACTTTCAGTGAAGCTGTTGGTGTCCAGGTGGTTTCTGATCTGTGATTCTAATCTGGAGCATTGCACACATTTTAAGTTCAGTCCTCAGGAAGCTTCATAAAATGTTTTGGGGAGCAACAGTAAAATGGACCTGAAATAAAAAGGGAGTAGCTGGGAATGCTGAGCCATGTGAGGGTGTCCCATTAGCAGGTCACAGTAAAAGTGAAAGGGGTTCATGGCTTCTCTTTTCAGACTGGAGGGACACTCAAAGCTTTACAGCCACACAGCTTTCCAAACTATGAAAAGCAGGATTTAATTTTTGTTTTCTTATATATTGCTCTGATCATCCCACATGGACTGCAGGGCAATTGTCCAGACTGGTCAATGCTAATAAAACCTTTCCATCACTGAATATGCAAGACAGGAGTGCAGTGAAGTGATGGGATTCCCCCCCCCCCCACATCCCTCTATGTACCTCTAAAGGCTTTGATAAACGTGTATTTCTTATAAATTTTTAATTCTCAGACACAGGAATTTGGGCTCTCTGTAGAAATGATGGGCTTTTGTGGCCTGTGATATCCAAAAAACCCTCACAAAAGTGAAAGAATATCTGATGTTCTCCTCCCATCTGCACATCCACCTCCTTTTCAAGCCTGTGCAGAGATTGCCCAACCAAGCCCCGAGAGTTTCGCTTTCTGAGCACGAGTATTTTTAGGGTTCTCTGAACTGAGCTAAACCAGTGACATATTTTTAAAAAATCATAACTCAGACACCGCCCCCCCTCCAAAAAAAAAACAAAAAAACCAACCAACAACCCCAGAGGAGAGAGTAAGAATGAAACAGGATGGAGCACACGTCCTGTTTTCGATGGCAACAGCATCTTGAACCAGCTTTGAAGCTCAACACCCTCTCTGCAGAGCCCTTCAGCAACCCCCTCGTGCAGCAGGTTGTTCTCCTGGAAGCATTTGGGGAATGCCAAAGCCCTGGATGGGGCTGGAAAACACACCTGGCTACTGGGGAGAAATTCAAATGGCAGGGTTTTTTTTGGGTGGGGGGTTTTTTCTGAGCTCTTTGTGCTGCAGCTGGGCAGGCTCTGCAGTGAACCTGAGCTCTTGTGGCCTTGAGAGCAACACAGCTACAATTTTGTTTGTTTTGGAGCTGCCTGCTGGAAATTTGGAAGCAATCAAAAGCTGGTTTATCCCCCTCTAGATAAAGGTAAGGAGTGGTGAAATGGTTCCTTATAGGAAAATGAGGGAGCCTTGCAACCTGGGAATCCATTTGCTGGCTTGCTTTGGATGGAATTTGGGTTCATCACGTGGGGATTTCTCAGCCAGACCCTGCCAGAGCCACTGCAAAGCTGACACAATTTTGGTCAGCTCAGCTCCATGGAATGGTTTGGCTTGGAAGGGACCTGGAAGATCATCCAGTTCCAACCTCCTGCCATGGGCAGGGACACCTTCCACCAGCCCAGGTTGCTCCAAGCCCCGTCCAACCTGGCCTGGGACACTTGCAGGGATTCACAAGCTCTCTGGACAACCTGTTCCAGTGCCTCACCACCTTCTGAGCACAGAATTTCTCCCTAATCCCTGGTGTAACCCAGCTCTCTGCCAGTTTGAATCCCTTCCCCCTTGTCCTGTCACTATCTGCCCACAAAAAATGTTCTTCTCCTTCCTTTTTATCAGCTCCCTGTAAGTTCTGGAGGGTTCTGTGCCACAGCACAGCCAAAATGCTAAAATGCCACATGAAACCACACCTGAAAACCTGGCAGAGCTGTTCCCACACAGATTCCAACAGGCCACCAACACCTCTGGCACCACCATGAAGACCTCACACCTCTTGGTTTCTTGGGGTTTGCCAAGAGATCTGATGGAGCAGCCACGTGGAGCTCCTGTCCTGCCTCACTGTGATCCTTCAGGAAGTTTTCCTCCTGTGTTTCAACACTTCAAACCTTGAAACCCTCCCAGTGGTCTGGCACTGGTGGGAGAACCTCCCAGGTGCTCTCACTCAAACAAGACCTGCTGGTGCTCTCCAGAGCCCCCTCAGTGAAGTTTTCCCACCATAAGAAGGGAGAAAACCAGAAGCCCGAGCCAAATCCCACCTCACAGCCAGTGATTCATTCACCCAGGTGAATGGTGAATTCAGCACCAGCAGCACAGGCCACAAAGAACAGAAAACTCTATGACACTGATGTCCCACTCAGGCCATGCCTCCCTTCAGCACAACACAAGCAAAAATCTGTAACAGGGGGTGCCCAAAGCCTGAGTAGGTCCCTGGGTGAGGCCACAGAAGGGCAGGGAAGGTCCTTCCTGCCCTTCTCACCCTGCCCTCCTCGCTGGGTTCTCAGAGGCACCGGTGCCATTATTCCCAGCTGGAGGTTGTTGTACCTCTGGAGAAGGGAGGATTTGTTGTCCAGGTTTGTGTAGCCACCACAGATCTCCAGTGCCAGTGCCTTTGGGAAGCAGAATCCTCCCTGTGTTGTTCCCTTCACCACTCTTTAGGGCGTGGCACTGATGGGAGAACCTCCCAGGTGCTCTCACTCAAACCGGACCTGCAGTGCTCTCTACACCCTGCTCAGCGAAGTTTTCCCAACACAAGAAGGGAGAAAATTTGAAGCCCAAGCCTAATCCCGACTCTCAACCCCCTCTCCACTGATTTATTGACCCAGGTAGCACCTCCAGCAGTGCAGGCCACGAAGAACAGAAAGCTCCACAACACGGATGTCCCACTCAGGCCATGCCTCCCTTCAGCACACCAGGGGACAGTCCCAGGTGAAAATCTGTGACAGGGGGTGCCCAAAGCCTGAGCAGGTCCCTTGGTGAGGCCACAGAAGGGCAGGGAAGGCCCTTTCTGCTCTGCTCACTGGGTTCTCAGAGCCACCTGTGCCATCACTCCCATCAGGAGGTGGTTGCACCTCCCGAGCAGGGAGGATTTATCGCCCCTGTTTGTGTAGCCATGACAGATCTCCGGTTCCTTTGCTCTGGGAGGCAGAATCCTCCCTGTTTTGCTCCCTGCCCCACTCTTTGGGCTCCTGTTCCCTGCCCAATAATCTTGATTAGGCTTCAGGGCAGAAGCAGCATTTTGCACTTTCCTTCCAAGCCAGGGTTTCCATTGCGGAGAAAACTCAACCTTGCTTTTCTTTAATAATTCACAGGGCAGTATTGTGTGGATACTCTTAACTGCTACTTAAAAGTAATTAATTGATTTTCTGACATATCAGTTAACAATGTATTGCACTGACATGAAGTTGTGACTGTGCCGTCGGTGGGGCTGGATGACTCGATGCATCAGCCTCGGCTCGGCAGCCGAGCTTGAAAGACCCTAAATATATTCTGCTATAAAAAGGAAAGGCATTTTACATGCAGTGTTGTCTAAAAACTCGAGTCCATATGCTGCCTGCAACGCCGTCAGGGGTGAGGTATTTTCACCCTTATTTACAGGAGTATTTAAATTTAGAACGTCCGGTAGGTAGGAAAACGCGATTCCCGCCAGCTGGGAGACAACGGCACGTGTGGAGCTGCTCAGGGGCTGCAGAAGGGGCTTCATGTGGGAGCAGGAGCTGGGACAGGGCGCCCATACTAAGTTCTCCACCTGGTTTGAAACCCAGGATGGCTGCAGAAGTGTCTATGGAGCAGGAAGACAAAAAGAACCCGTTTCTGGTGGGTTTTTTTTTTTACAGCTTTTGATCTTTCCAGTTGGTCACCAGCTCTAATAAAATCCAGGGCTGGGTGGCAACAGCAGGTTAAAAGTGGTCAAAAATTTTCAAACCAGCCACGTTTTGTTAGATAACCAAGTAAAAACCTGTTTATTTTTTTCCCCTCTATTTAACGACATCATCCGAGAAAACGTTGGGCATTTATTCCATTTCCCAATCACAGATTCAGAAATCTGCTGTTTAATTAACTGGGCTTGAAAACTCTGACCTGGATGGGTGGGGGGGAACTACTGGAAATATTTCCCTTCTTTATAGAGGATATGAGCTGCCTTGCCTGTGATCTGTGCTTTGATACAGGGAATCCCATCATGGATAACTTAGAAGGTCAGATCCCCAACTTTTATGTGTTCCAGAACGCTTCACATGTTGAACACTGTTTGGCTTCTGTTCTCAAAGAGCCTTTTTTTTTTATTATTTTTTTTAATCTCCTTCCTTCCTTTTGTCTGTGAAACACCACAGAAACACGAGTTGAGGAGCAAGAGCAACTCCCCTCTCAAAATGTTCTTTTAATAGATATTTCACGTGAAAGTGTTTGTGGGGAGAAACAGGTGCTTTTGTTGTCTCAGCTATAAAAAAAAAAAAAGGAGGGGGGGAAAACGAGGCAGCTTTCTGCTGCACAAACCTATTTTTATCCGCGCTCACCTCAAGAAATTCTGCCATTTTTTTTATCTTTTCATGTATCAAGAACACAAGAACATTTCTTATCCACGCTCAGCCTCGTGACGAGACCGAGAAGCTGCCGCAGGAAATTAATTTCACCGAGACCATCCTGTTTACGAAATCATTGTCTCAGCTGCCTTCACAGCACAAGAGCTGAGTGCCACACCACGAAACAACCTCCACCCTCCGAGTCACCTGTCGCCAGTCCTCGAGGGTTTTGTCGCTAAAAACACCTAAGATTTTGTTTTAACTCCGGAAAAGCACCCTCAGACCCGGCAAAGCAGCGTTTCGTGGGGCTGTTTGGCTGGGAAAGAGATGAGTTTGGAGCAAGGAGCGAGGCCGAGGGGTGGTGAATTATTAACGTCCCCTCCTGCAGATGGGAGAGAGCGCCAAGATTTTGCTGGAGTCACGGATTGATTTTCTGACACAGCCGTGGGGAAGATGTGGGAGCAGCCACTCGCATGGCAGAGTCGGGAGTGGGGGGGACAGTCCAGCAGGAAACGGGATTCATCCTCTCTCACAGGGAAAGGAAGAGTGGGAAAAGCAGGAGGCAAATTCTAGGCTGGCTGAGCACAAGAAAATATAGATTTCAGAAAAATCCTGCTTTACAGAGCTGGATAAAAGGTTATGGCCAAAATGCCTTTTGTTTTTTCCCCTCACTGAAGTAATTCAGATTTAGGTAAAAAAAAATGACATTTCGTGAATTTGTGCTTAATTTATAAACTTAGAATCGTAGAATAGAATCTCAGAGTGGTTTGGCTTGGGAGGGACCTTAAAATTCATCTCATTCCAGCCCCTGCAATGGGCAGGGACACCTTCCACTAGCCCAGGGTGCTCAGAGCTCCATCCAACCTTGGACACTTGCAGGGATTCAGGGGCAGCCACAGCTTCTCTGGGCAACCACTTCCTGTTTCATTTAATTTTGTTTCATGAATTTTGTTTCAGTGTGGGGAGGAAGATTTTTTTTCATCCAGCTGCTCCCTGCACATCCTGACTGACTTAAAAGTCAAGCTTAAATCGATCCTGGCAGTAGGTGATTTAAAAACCACTGTCGTGATTTGTCCTGAATGAGATCAGGTGGGAGCAGCAAGGAGCAGAATCCCTTTGCTTATGCTGCCATTGCCCTTGATTGCTGCTTTCCTTCCATCCCAAGAGCGTGAAGCAGAAAATTGCACACTCACAGAATCCCAGAATCACCAGGGTTGGAGGAGATCTTCAGGATCATCCAGTGCCACCCTCACCCAGCACCACCAGGATCACCCCTAATCCACGTCCCCAAGGGCCACATCCAGACACCTCTGGGACACTCCCACACAC
>JAODLE010094930.1:0-13549 GCA_027576695.1 Cossypha archeri | reverse complement strand
CCCCCAGAGCAGAGCTCAGTCCTGCCCCTCCTCTGCCCCTGCCCAGGCAGCTGGAACTGCACTGAGCTCTCCCCTCAGTCTGCTCTGCTCCAGCTGACCTGACCTGCAGGAGAAAATGGGACATCTTTGCTCACTGCAGTGGCACTCTCAGGATTGTCCCCTGTCCCTGCATGCCCAGAGCCTGCCAAGGCTGGGCCTGCAGGATGGGTTGCACTCCCAGCAACTGAACCCTGAGCAGGAATTTGCTCCAGTTCTTAGCCTTGAATCACAGAATATTCTAAGTTAGAAGGGACTCACAGGGATCATCAAGTCAAACCCTTCAGGAAGGGCACAGACTGGGACTGAAAGTGCAACCTTGGCATTATTGGCACCATGAGCTGATCCCAAATCCTCAGTGCCCAGGATGCTCTGCTTTCCTGCACCTTGTGGGCACACTGCTCATCCAAGCTGAGAAATCCCTGGACACCCCAGCAAGGAATAAACAACACCTGGAAATGGATGGAATTTTTGCAGCAGCATCAGAATGTGATCCTTCCCCTTGGCACAAAAATCCCATCCACACTCAGCAAGACCATCCCTGTCTTGTTCTGTTGAGATGAGATGAGATGAAATCAGTGTCTGGTGCCCAAAGCAGGGGAGATTGAGGTAGTTGGGAATGTGGGGGTGCTGGGATTGATCCTACATCTCTCCTCCATCACTTTGTTCACCTGAGCATCTTCTGTGGCTGCTGGTGCTCCTAAAGGCAAGCAGCACGTCATAAAATCCCAGAATCCTGGAATGGTTTGGGTTGGGAGTGACCTTAGAGCTCATCCCAATTCCACCCCCTCGCATGGGCAGGAACACCTTCCACCAGCCCAGGTTGCTCCAAGCCCCACCCTACAATTTTCAGCCCAACCTACAATTTCCACGGTGTTTTATGAGTTTCTGAAATGTGGATGGAATTGTGCTGTGGAAGTCCAATAAAACTTCATATTTTCCTACTGAGAGTGCAGGCAGGAATTTAAAGAGCAAACAGAGCCATCAGCCTGCTCATGATGCTGGATTTTATAATTTGATTGCAGCGAGGGCTCTTGGAGGCTCCTCATCCTGTCATTTGGAAATGCAGTGCAGTTTATTCCCAATCTGTAAATTAAAATCAAAACAAACATTAAAGGGCAGCAGGATGTGTCTGTACTTCCTCCTTCTGCCTGCCAGGCTGATTTTAATAACTTCTTCATCACCTTTTTATCACCTTCAGAAACCAGGACTTTACTACACTTCTCCACATAATTTCGGGGCTCTCCTGAATTTCCCAGTGTTCACTCAGAGGCCCTTTCAGCCTGGTTGATGTGTAGGAAAACAAAAATGAGAACGAATGGGGGATAATGGATTCCTGGAGCCTCCATGGGGCACAGAAGGGCAGCACAGCCCCACCAGCACCTCCCAGTGCCAGAATTCCCGGTGTGCTCCACACTCCCAGTGCTCCCAGTGCCTTCCAGCCACGCTCCAGTGTGGTCTGGCTGCTCGGGGTAGTTGTGATGCAAAGAATAACGAGCCTGGCTGGGTTTTGGAACTCCACTGTGGCTCTGGGATAGCTCAGAGTGGCCGGAACCCGCCCTTTGGAGGAGACACTCGGTGTTTGTTGTGAGCTCACGCTCTCCTGGTGGTGGGGATGTGTGAGATCACAGACTGTGGCTGCTTTCTGAGATTCCTTCTACCCCCTGAGCCGAGAATTCCTGCTCAGGAGATGCTTTCCATCAACTGGGAAAACATTTGCAGTCTGAGATATGACAAACACAGATGAGACAAGCCAAGATTTAGCACCACTCAGCCCCCTCCAGTCGAATTTTTCTGCACAACGTGGTGCTTTTCAAGAAAGTGCTGTTTGCCACGTTCATTTGAATAAACCAGGGACTTGAGGAAGAAGCTGTTTCCTTGTTTAACATCCACCCTGAAACTGCAAAATTGCTTCTTAGCTCCAACCCATAAACTTCAAAAAAACAACCAGCAGAGAAAGAACATTTTCCAGCTGAGGAAGAGTGGCTGTTTGGTTTTTATCCCCTCCCTTGGTGGGGTTTGTGTCTGGGCACGAGTTCAGTTGTTTCCTGCTATTTAGTGGCCCAAATGTTGAAGTGTGTGTGAAACCTGGAAGGAAGCAAGAGGAGAGTGATGACTGTGGTGTTGCTTGTGTGACACTGTGTGGTAAAGGCTCAGCACAGCTGCCTCCAGGAGAGGCTCCTGTGGCAGCAGGAGCACTTCCAAAGGCACTTAGGAGGGCTGGGAGGTCCCTAGGGAAGATGTTCCTTCAATCTGCAATGAGAAAAAAATATGTGCAGAGAGCAAATGCACCCCAGGCTTTAATGGGGTAGGAAGGGCTGGGTGTTTCCTGCTCCAAATTGATCCAAATTTTTGGGTGTATTTGGGCAGAAAACTGTTAAGGGCTCTGCAGGAGGGGCTGGGGACTAATGGGGCATCTTCAAGGCACACCTGAAGTGCAAATGTTGCCACTTTGGATGATTTTACGGTGGAAAAAAAGTAAATTTTTGGGTATGTTTTTAACTTGGGCAAGTGTCAGATAAATGGCTTATGGGTGGTATTTTAAATGCCAGTATTCAGTAGAATAAGAGAGACAGCCCAATGATCCCAAGGTTTTCTCCTCTACTCCTGCTTCTCCTGCAAAACCACATGGAAGAGGGAGCAGGAGGAGAACAAGTCTGTGGGCAGTGTTAGCAGGGACTGTGGTATCCCAAAAGTAGCCTGGATTTTGGGAATGAGGAGCATGAAGGTCCCTCCTTTGCCTCCCTGGTAAAGGCTTTCCAAAGAAGAAGGTGCTGCAAAGCAAGGAATGCCCTGGAGTTGGATATTCTGTGGCCCTGGGGTTAAACACCCTACTTGGAATTTAGCAATTTTCAGAGTAAATGTTGTTGTGGAAGGTTTTTGGTTGTTTATTTTGTTTGTTTGGTTGGTTTTACGCGTTTTTTGTTTGTTTTGTATTTTGTGTTTTTATTTTGTTTGGTTGGTTTGGTTTTTAGAGGTTTTTGTTTGCTTGGAGAGGTTTTTTTTGTGTGTGTTTGGTTTTTTTTACTTGAAAAAAAGAATTGATTTTACCTAATTTAACGGTCTAAAAGGTGGGCACCTGTTCAAGACTCCCAAAAGCAGGGGCTGAATCAGCCCATCTGTGCCAACACCCATCCCAGAGGGGAAAGTCCCCCTCCAGTTCTCCTCCAACTGCACAAAGGACAGGGATGACTTTGATTGTGAGGTGCTTGAGGTCAAACAAATGACCCCAAACACCAAACATTGTCTGCTCCCTCCAAACTGTGACGTGGTGTTCAAATGGCATCAACCAAGGGAAAAAAATTCCCAGATATTAATGAACACCAGCTTGGCCACACGGATGAACAGCTCTTTTGTTCATGGGGCAGAGGAGGGAATAAAATAACCCTGATCCTCCTCTTTACCAGTGGGGGGATTGGGTGCCACGTGCACTGCTCAGCTCTTGGGAAACAACTGGAAAAATCCAAGTCACTGAGTTTTTCTAGGCTTTATTTTGTCCTGGTTTTGATGCTGGCTGGGCAGTTCCCTGTTTATAGCAGAACTGGGGGGGTCTGCATTTCCTACCTGTGCCCTTTTTGTGTCCCTGTCACAGGGTTGGATTGGGCCCTAAAGAACCCATTGAAGACAAATCTGGGTGATGTTTGTGCTGCTCAAAATGCAGTTTATTTAGTCTAAATACCTTACACTCATCTCATTCTTTCATTGGTAGGAAGCTATTCATATAAAATAAGATTTTTACTCCTTAGGAGTTTGTCACTTCTGCCTGTTTCCTACCTCAGGCTTTCAACCCTTGTTCAAGGTACAATAATTGGTGTGAAGAGGAAACAGCCCAAAGGAAGAGCAGGTGAAATTTCATAACAGATCTCCATTTTTTTTTTTACCAACCAGCAAAGTTAAATCAGGACTAAATTTGTTTTAGTGTACTATGCCTGTGAGACTTGCTGTTTTTTCTTTGAAGATTGTGTTTTAGAAACTCTCGAGTGCTCAGGATGGAAAACACCTTCAGAATCACTTTTTAAAGATTTTACTGATTAATTCCTCATTAATTCCTCATCAGATCTCCACATCCATAGGGGTGTTTTGCTGATACATCACAATGTGCACAGGGAGACTCAACTCCGTCGGTTCCCATCCATCAGACAGTTCTGGGAATCATAAAATCACAGAATATGCTGAGCTGGAAGGGACCCACAGGATCACTGAGCCCAACTCCTGGCCCTGCACAGGGCACCCCAAGAGGGTTTTTTAGGTGCAGTTAATTGACTGCATCTGTAATTAAAGGAGTGCAATGGACCAAATTCTTACATTTATCCTCCACCAAGAAATCTGTTGCTCTTCACCCATTTTTCCAAACATGCACATGTTGCTGATTCAGAGACGAAAATATTTGTTGTTCAATTAGTGATTATTTTCAGGAGTCTTTGCCTTTCATCTGTGTAGGTGGTCTAGGCATTTCATGTAGTCAGACAGGCAGGAACTTCCCAGACCTCCTTCCCCGGGTGTGCCACAGAAAATAAAGAGATTTGTGTTGGATTCAGCACCATCTTCCACTCTCTGGCCCAGTCCACGCTCCACGTGTGCTCTTGGAGGTCAGGGCTTCGTTTTCCTGGAGCCAGAGGTGCAAGAGGAGCTCTCCCCTCCTAAATCCCCCCAGGAAGAGCTGCCAAGCCAGAGGGTTCTGGGCAGGTCCTTCAAGCACCAGTGAACAGGTTGGTTGAGAATCCAACTCAGGTGAATTCCACAGCACAGATATCTCATGGAACACGCACAGTGGATGCAGTGAACACCACGATTCGGGGGATTGCTTGGGGCTCTGCACCCCCAGACACATCCTTTCCGATGCCTGGGTTTGTGCAGGGGGTGAACTCCATGTCCTACTGTCAGTGGGGTGGGATTGCCCAACTGGGATCTGTTAGCAGAGCTCTGGAGACCCCAGTCTTGGGGTATCTGTCCCTTGTGTCACACCTGTCTCTTCCCAACACATGTATTTCTTCTGAGCTGTGAAGTTTGTTGTTGTGAGAACTGCCCTGCCTGGAGTCTCTGATGCTTTTGATAACAGGAGGGTTAATTGATCCCACAAACACCATCATCTGTGTTTTGGTGGCTGTTCCAATCAGTGCCCAGCAATAAACAGAGCAGCTGTGCTCCCCTTTTTACTCCTATCCTTTCATTTCCATCCCCAGGGGCTGAGCAGGGTGTGACTGAGCTGGGCAGCATTTCCTCAGAGGGGGATTTTCAATGGACCTTGAGTCACAGAATTATGGAATATCCAGAGCTGGAAGGGACCCCCAAGGACCATCCAGTCCAACCCTCAGCCCTGCACAGGCCCAGCCCCAAGAGTCACCCCCTGTGCCCCAGAGGATCAGCCAAACTCTTCTTTGAACTCTATCAACTTGACTCCAGCTCATCCCTTCAGCCCAGGGGAGGTCTCTGCCCGTGACGTGCCTTTGGTACAGCTGTGATGCCACGGACAGGCTGAGGGGACTGAGATCCCACAGGATTTGACAAGGGACAGAAAGATGCCTTGACAACACCAAGAGGAGATTTTCCTGGTGTCCCATGGATCCTGGTGGAAAACCAGGGGTTTGATGGCTTTAATATCTACACTCAGAACCCAAGGTCTGAATTTCCCTTATTGAACAGAACTCTCCTGAGCTCCAGCAGCATTTTCAGAACACACCATCTCCTCTATCAAATAAAACTCTGAGATAACAACTGTCTACTACATCTCTGTGTGTGCTGCCTGGGCACACAAAATGACAATATTCTTTTATGTCAGGGTTTTTTTCTGGTCTGCCTGGTTAAGCCATGCAAAAAGGGACCCACAGCTTGGTTTGTAGATGCATTAACCATTAATTATATTGCTACAAAATGTGAGGCCACGAGAAGGAAGGGTAAAATAAGCATTCAGGTTGGTTTCCTTGTTTCAGGCTTGTTATTTTTGGCTAAATTCCCTGCCTTTCATTTAAAGGCCAGGTCAGAAGATGACATCCCAACGGAGCAGAGCATTTTCCTTTTCTCTTCCCTCCCTTTTGATCCTCTCTTGTTCTGCAGCAAGAAGGCCACGAGCTATTTCCATGGCTAAGAAGAACACAGATTCAAAATTATTCTGCAGAAAACAGCCCTGGAAAGGCAGGAAAGGCAGGAAGGAATATCAGGAGCTGCTGCTGGAGCAGAGAAAATCCCAGTATGACCACAGGAGACTGGGCTGCAGCCCCCAGGCTGGGAGCTGGGAAGCTCTGGTTCAAAGCACCAGCTCAAGGCATGGAAGAAACACCAAGTTTTGGTGTGTTTTAAGGTAGGTTTAAACTTTTCCACGTTCTCCCCCAACAGAAACTCGAGCACAACATTCAGCAAACCAGCAACTGGTTCAGCAGGTGCATCTGCTCAGAGTTAGAAACGGGGCTGGCCTCCCCAGTGACTGTGCAAAGGGCACCTGGATTTTATATTTTCTGGAGCGAGGGAGAGAGGGATGTGTTTGTGGGCACTTCTGGATGAGCCATGGCCGGGGGATAAGGAGGGATTTACCTGCTCAAAATATTTCATTCCCTTCTCAGGAGGGAAGGAGGGGGAGCTTCTCAATTCACGATTAAATTTCCAGTAGTTAATTAAATATGTTAGTAAGAAAATATATACTGAATATATTTACTTTATTACAATATGAGTCAATAAATAGATATTTAATAGATTTAACTTATTAACAATATTCACTAACTTCTCAGGGATTTCTAAGCCACTCTGGCTTTTCTCTCACAGGCTGCAATATCTAGAAGTGGCAAAAAAAAAATAAATTCAAAAGCAGGTAAACTGCCAGCACGACTGGGACTTGGAGATAAAAAATTCCCCTGGGCTAAATATGATTTTTTGTCTCTCTTTGCACTGGGGGGGCTGCAATTCCAACCCAAGCAGAGGCAGCATCTCAGCCAAGGCCAGACACGACCATCCCAGCCCAAAGACTTGCATGGCCACTCAAACCCTCGACTCTGGAAGTAACTGGAAGACTGACAGGCTGAAAATCCAGCCTTGGGATTTGATGTGCAGAACTCCTGGCCAAATAAAAGCAGCTGCTGGAAAATCTGGAGCAAAATAGAAAATAAGAGTGTGCAAAGGCCGAGGCTGCTTCCAGGCCAAGCTGTGACATCACGTCTCGCAGGTCTCCTCGTGGAATATGATGTTCCTTTCCTGGAATAATAGCAAGGAATAATAGCCCTGGGTGGAGGAGTAATGTGGGAAAATGCTTGTAATGCCCACGTGACCCCAGCACGTGGGGTCTGAGCCTGTCTGGATTCACCCCTGGGTGTTGGAGGACACGGGGATGGGGCTGTGAGGGCACCAAACAGCAAAGATATAAAAAAACCCAGAGAAAGCAGATGAGATTTGGCTTCAAAAAGGAGCTAAGATCTTACAGATCAATAGATGTGGAAAACAGGCAGGTGTGGACAGGACATCACCACCAAAGGAGCTTCAGCCCAGCAGGCAGGAAGGGCAGGGAGCAGTGGAAGAGGGGGATGTTTGCAAGCCAGGAGAGGAGCACAGAGAGGTGAACCTCTGGGTGTGATTGCACCGTGGGGTAAATGATTTGTGCCTCTGAGAAACGAGCAGATCTTGTTGGAATTGAGAGCCAGCATTCCCTGATCCCCGTCCCAGCCCTGCTGAATCCATCCCTGGCTACCCTGGGAGGTGTAACCCTGCCAGGCAGAGGGGTGGGGAAATGCCACCCTGCACGCAGGGAAAACTTGGCATCTGGCAGGGACCACCTGGAAAAGCCCAGGGAGAGAGCTCAGGCACAGCAAGGCACGAGAGGATTGGTGGGAATCACTGATCCAACACAAATTCTGTCATTTCCTGGAGCACACCAGCAAGTCCAGGATTTTTTTTATTTTTTTTTTTTTTAATGTTCATGGATACAACAATGAACAAAACCAGAAGAATGATCATAACAGCAGCAGCTTTCCCTGTCCATTTATTAAAGTACCTCAAGGCCCCTTCAGGAGTTTTGACAAGGCCTTGGTCACTGTTCAATTATTGATGTGGCATTATTTTCTCCCCGAGCCCCCTAATTTGCTCTCGATTCATTGTTCGTGGGATTAAGCCCATTTTTTGAAAATGCAAACACAAGAAAAGCTCAGTGACAGGAGGATGAAGGAAGTCTGTGCTATTCAGCAGCCACCCAGCCACCCACATGCTATCTTAATTCATCAGCAGACAAAGCCAGCTCTTTGTCTTTGCAGCTCCCTCGATGCCATTCATTCCCGGTGAGATATCGCTCCCAGTAATCAGAGCCTGCCTATCCAGGGGGGGAGAGGGAAAAAAAAAAAAAAAAAGAGACAAACCCCATCTAATCAGGCCCCAGACTTAGCCCCATTGTCACCAAGACAGCTCCTTTTTTAAGAACAATGTATATATAGCAGGGGTCTGGATTAACCACCCTTTGCAGGCAGCAGCTCATGTGAGAGGGGTATTTCCTTCATTTACAAGACTTTTTGCCACTGGCAACAAATCAGCTGAGTATCCAGGGTTAATAACATGACTAATTCCCTAAGAATGATGTAGAAGGGATACCCATAGTTTAAGGTTGTTTTAACCTTTGTATCTATCAAATACTTTGCTTTTCTGTGCTTAATGTACCACATACATGATCAGCAACCATGAAGGGGTTAATCCTTAACCATTGTTTTAATTGGATCAACAGTTGGCCTCCTGCCACTTCCTTTGGAAGATTATTCCACCATCTAATAGAAATCAGGGCCAGAAAGTATTTTCCTGAGCCTACGTGCCAGAGGAAACACTCTGGGAATAGATAACGGCCCAAGTTTCACAAGGATCAAATATTGCAATTATTATCCTTCTCAGCCAGAGTCATGACAGCTCCCACTGCATGTGGCCACACTTCCAAAACCATCCTGGGAAGGAGAAGCTAATGGGAAAACTCCCTCCAAAACCCCTGCAGCTTGGACAAATGAAGGAAAAGGGAAAATAAAAAGCAGCACCTAATTGTGCCTGTGTGAAATTGCTCAGCAGTGGCACAAGAACAGGCACATCCAGATATCAATTCCTTCTCTATTTAGTTTATATAAATATAGTTATTAACTCTATACTTTATTTCAGTCCAATCTGGCCCATTTGCCCTGGGTTTGGGCTCTTGCTTTTTGCACCCAAGTGGT
Organism: Cossypha archeri; assembly: GCA_027576695.1. Classification (NCBI taxonomy): domain Eukaryota; kingdom Metazoa; phylum Chordata; class Aves; order Passeriformes; family Muscicapidae; genus Cossypha; species Cossypha archeri. The sequence goes on along the minus strand of JAODLE010094930.1, from coordinate 4,349 downwards.
TTCATGGACGTCTCAGAGCTTTGGGTAATTCCCTGTGTAATCAACTTCTTCTGCAGATGGAACTTCAGTCTGGGGTTTTAGGGCCAAGTCACCCACACATTTTTCATATTATTTTTAAATTTTAATATATAATTTATAGATAATTTTATATAATTTATATATCATTATGTATCTTTTTATATCTAACTTTTAAATATATTTTTCATTTCTTAAAAATGGCTGAGCAGCTGCAGCACCTCTTCTGCCTGTTTCTCAAAATTACCCCTCATAATTTGCATTACTCCACGTGGATCAGCCCAAATCCACGCCAAGCCAGTGAGGAAAATCACTTTCCACGTTTTGCTTTTTGTGAGCACTTTTTAAACAATAATAATAAATAAATAATAAAAAAAAAAATACCTTGCGGAACTGTGAGGGAGACAGAAGTGCCTCTCCTTCAGCTGAAGGAAATCAAGTTCCCAGTGCCTGCAGGCACAGCCTGAGCACCACAACTCCCCCAGTGGCTCCGTATGGCTGAACACGTGCTGGATTCACACCCAGCTCATGTGCTGCTGAGCAACTCGCTCAGAAAAATCCATTCCCTGGGCTAAAATTCCCTTGACCTCCCGTTTAGCCCGTGGCCATGGAGGAGGGGGGATGCTCTCAGCAGCTAAAAAATGCCTTTAAGACATATTTATGCAGGGATTTTTTTTTTTTAAGCACTCTCCACACAGACATCGTTATTTGTATTCTGCATTTGCTTGGATAAGGCTCTGCTTGTTGCAAACTGAACACACACACACAAAGACCTGCAGAAATATATAAATATATTTTCACCTTGCACTATAAATGCTTGCTCACGACTCCCATAGCCCAGTGTGAGCAGTGAGATCCAAAACGTGCTCCATGTGCTGGTGCTTATATAAAAAAAGGACAATTTCTGGCACTGTGCAAAGGCTGTGTTATGTTTGTCACTGTTCCTGGGAGAGCAGGGATTTTTAAGACAGGTATCAGGGACACAGAAGTCAGAAAACACCTCAAGCAGCCAAGGCCAACAAGTTTTGGGCTTGAAGAAAGAAAGTTCTCCCTGCTGGGGAAAGCAGGACTTCTGAGGTGATTTCTGGGAAGGTCCCTTGGGTGTTTCTCCCCCTCTAACCCTTCCACGGGCCTGGGGTGACCAGGACCTTTCCTGAGGACACAGGAGCGAGTGTGGAGTGATCAGCTCCACACACCCACAAGAGGCAGAGCCAGAGGAATGGATGAGCCCCTTCCCAGTGCTGAAACTGCCCCTCCAGGGCCAATAAAAGAGATTTTGTCCTGCGTGGCCCATGGACAGACTTTGACCAAACGCCCCTGTCGGCTCTTTGGACTCTGGCACAGCTTTTCCCCCTCCCAGCCTGGGCTCACTCCAACCCAGCCCCTTTGCCCTGGGTTTGGCTCTTGCCCTTTCCACCCTTCCATGGTAAGTCTCAGCCCTTTGGGTAATTCCCTGTGCAGCCAAGTCCTACTGCAGATGGAATTTCAACCTGGGGCTCTGGGGTCAGCTCATGCCCACGGTGTCCAAACAGGTGAGGTTTGCTGAAGAACACCCCTAATTAACTCCTCCAGGCCTGCTTTGTTTGTCCTATTGCTTCACCAGAGGGCTGGAACTCTCTGTTGGCACTTCTGAGACATTCTCATCTACAGTAAGAAAGGCTTAATTATTAATTAAAGCAGAGCAGTGCTAAGTGCTGCCTGCGTGTTCCCCTCTGTGCCACAGCCGCCCTCGTTTCCTGCCCGCATCCAACAGCGTCCCAAAGCTCTGCTCTTCCCATCCAGGTGCTGGGGACGTGCCCAAGCCCCTCTGCTTTATCAGCTGCGTTCTGGGACCTCTGGATTCCCTTCCCAGAAGGATCTGTTTGAACTCAGCAGCAGAAAGGCCTTCAGCCACTTCAGCAGTGAAAACATTACAAGCTCGAATTCGCTAATGCACGTTTGTCTCCGAGCGAAAGCAAACAGTGACACTGCTCCTGCCAAGAGCAGCTGTCAGGATCCCCCACTGCTGGATCAGGGCATGGCTGTGTGTCTGTCACCTCCCATCCAGTCCCCTCTGCAGCTTCCAAATGTTCCTGACGTGTCTCATCAGCTCATGATAAGGGCAGCGTCACCGTGCCCGTTTTACAGGCAGCAAAACGAAAGTGCAGAGCAGTTGAGCAATTTGATTAAAGCCAAACTGGATAAAGGTGCCTTTAAACCCAAACCAAGCCTGGTGTTCAACAGAAAGTTAAATATATGCATTGAGATACAGTGATACACACATATAAACACACATATGGAGGGGGGGGTTATCTCACCATGCTTTATAAAACATCCCTTCAGTCTCCAGCCCATGTGAAATATTGCAGATACCAGACACACAAACTCTATTTTTAGCCAGCAAGCCCAGCCCTCACATGTTTACCCATGGAAGTCTTGGGTTCATTTCCCGGGGACTGTTTTGCAATTATTCAGTGCCTGCTGCTTTTCAGGGAGGTGGAGATCTCCTTCCCATGTGCCCTTCGAAAGGCAAAGGATGAAATCAGCTCTGATGGCACCAAAAGAGTGCATCTAAACTTGCAGGACACAGAAAGAGATGGATGGAAATCACTGGGACAAAGTTCTGCTGCTCCTCAAGAGCATGTGCTGTGTGGAAGCACTGCACCTCTGATTTTTGGAAGGAAGGTGGAGGTGGGAGGGGGGGGGAATCTTGGAAGATAAATCAGTCAGAACATCCTAAAAATAACTAGGAACAAGTCAAGGGAAGCGTTTCTGCTGGGAGGAGGGGCTGCAGTAGGAGAAGCAGGGCTGGAGATGGGAGGAGAGGAGAGGCTCTGTAACTCTGCTGTGGGAGCAGAGCGGTGGGGAGGGGAGGAGAGGAACCAGCAGGCCATGAAGAAAGAGGGTTGTCAGACTGGGGACAAGACCCACTCTGTCTGTTAATGCCACTGGGACAGGGGAGGAAATAGCTCCTGGCTTTTCCAGCTGGTGGAAAGCTCCTGCAGCAGCTCTAACAGAGCTGAGGGCACAGCAGGGAATGTTCTGCACCTGGGGCTGAGCTTTGGGAGCCTCAGAAACACCTCAGGGGCACAGGACTGAGCCAAAACCTGCCTGTGGGCAGGGCTGGAGGCAGAACTTCTGGGCAGGAAGGGTTCAAGTGGAGGAACCAACCCAAAAATGAAGAGGAACTGAGAGAAGATGGACAGCAAAGGCAGGGAGGGGCTGGGGCAGAGCCTGCACAGCTACAAAGACCAAACAGCTTGGTCAGTGCCTTCAGGAATACTTGAGGGGAAAAGAAACTCTTTAAAACTCATTTTGGGGCATGGCTGGCCCCTTCTCCCTGGCCAAGAGGAAATGGCCTCAAGCTGTGCCAGGGGGAGCTCAGGTTGGACATCAGGAGGAATTGCTCCATGGAAAGGGTGGTCAGACACTGGAAGGTGGTGGAGTCCTCACCCCTGGAGGTGTCCAAGGAAGGCTAGGACGTGCCACTCAGTGCTCTGGGCTGGGGGACAAGGTGGGGATGGGGCACAGGGGGGACCTTGGAGGTCTTTTCCAATCTCGGTGATTCTGGGATTCTCAGATTCTCTCACTCCTGCTGTTGTTCCCAGTCAGTTCTATTCCTTCCCTCCCACCAAGGCACAGTGTAGATGGAAACGTTCCACAGGATGGAATGGAAAACAACCCACCACTGATGCCCCTCAGTGCAGACTGAGGCCTTCCACGCTCTGCAGCACAAGCACCCAGGGGGGAGGGAAGGAGGGAGAAGAGGCAGATACGGGAAATATCTCCCATTTTGATGAAACAGAGCACAAAACTTGGATAAAACCTAAAGGGTGTTTTTGGACACTTAATGCACTGGGCCAAATCTATTGTAAATGAGTAACTTAAGTGGAACTACAGCAGGATCAGGCACATAATTAATTCATGTGCCATTTAGATACTGTTTAAAGTATTGTCTCAGCACAAGCATTACAAGATGCTGTTCATTTGTTTCTTGAGGCCACAAGGAAACAGAGATTAGGTAATTGCACTGCAGGCACGAAATCCAATCAGAGGGTTCCTGAAATTTCCCCTGTCCCCAGACCGCAGTTTTGGTATTGTTCATAAACACCATCAGCAGATCTGCACTGTAAACAAACATTATGGTGGTATTTTTTGAGGACATTGTTTCCTAATGAAAAATGTGACCACCCCCCTGAAGTGGGCACTCAAATCCTGGCTCAGTGTTGGGCACCTGTTGGCAAGAAAGGAGGCTGGAGGGTGTGCAGGGAAGGGAACGGAGCTGGGAAGGGGCTGAGGGAGCTGGGGGGGCTCAGCCTGGAGAAAAGGAGGCTCAGGGGGGACCTTCTGGCTCT
>JAODLE010094739.1:0-13573 GCA_027576695.1 Cossypha archeri | reverse complement strand
CTTCCTTTTATTTTCCTTCCTTTTCCCTTCCTTTCCCCCTGTTTCACTTTCCCTTTCCCTCCTGCCCTCCCCGCCGGTTCCCGGGGCCGTTCTCGCCGTTGTTTTTCGTTGACCCGTCGAGGGGCCCGGGGAGGGGGGGGGGAGGGCGGGATGTGCTGGAGCCCCCGGGAAACCGGGAATGGGAATGTGAGGGATGCCAGAGAGAGGGATTGAGCCTCCCGTGCTTTGTAGCCGTGGGATCCTTGAGGCTGGAAAAGCCCTCTGGGACCATCGAGTCCAACCAGCCCAGCCCTGCCAAGGCCACCCCTGACCATGTCCCCAGGGGCCACATCCACGTGGATTTTAAATCCCTCCAGGGGTGGGGACTCCAAACGCCCTGGAATGGCCTTGGATTCTCCCGGGGGTTTTGCGGCTGGAGCGGGATTCCCACGGATTGAGCCCAGGGAGCCTTTCCTGGCACAGCCTGGAATTCTCTGCTCCCAGGGATCATCCCACAGAGCTGGAGGAGTCTCCAGACACGATTATTGTTGGACACAAAGTGCTTTTTGTGCCACTCTTGGAAGCTTTTGGATTAGGAGAAAACCCCAGGGCATTGGGGATGGCTGGGAATTCTGGTCAGGATTCCTGGGGATTCAACACCCACATCCCGATTTCCTTTGGAGGATAATAATAATAATAATAATAATAATAATAATAATAATAATAATAATAATAAAGTATTACTAATACAAATTAATAATAATAATAATAAAGTATTACTAATACAAATTAATAATAATTGTAACAGTAATTATAGTAATTATAAATAAAATAACTATAATAACACTTATAATTATTAATATATATTAAATATTTTAATCAATTATTAATAAATAATAATGTTATTTTGCTACAATATTCAACCAATATGTGGAATGGGTACAGCTATATAAAATAACTATATAAATAAATATTATATTATTATTATTACTACTACAATATTCAGCCAAACCACGGATTGGGTACACTTATATAAAATCAATAGATACAAACTCCAATCCATTCATTCCACTTTGGCCCTGGGGGTGTTTTTCCAATTTACCATAAATGTTATTTGGCCTCTTCCTGGACCCAGCTGGTCCAGCCAAACAAATCCTGGCTCCAATTCTGGTGATTTATTCCCGTCAATGGAAGGTGAAAGCTGGGTCTGAGCCAACATCTGGGAGCGAAGGCAGAGGGAGAAGGGACCTGTTTTTCCAAGGGGGATCGTTTGTTCTGGCAACTTGGTGGGAAATTTGCAATTGGTGCCAGTTTGTCCCTTCAATCCAATTGATTTTTGGTGGCACGGTCGGGATTTCTCAGGGATTTCACCTCCTGGTGGTTGGATTTGGGGATTGAATTTCTTCAGCATAAATCAGTGGCTCTTGTTTCCTGGAAATGTATTTGTTAATGAACCATGAGGGACAGAAAGTGGAAGTTTAAAGGCTCAGTATTTTGTGTTTTGTGCTGCTTTGGTGACAGGGACGAACAACAGGGAGAGTTTAGACAATAAAATGAGCAGGAAAACAGGAATTCTGTGGGGCTGAGGGAGGGGAAGGAGGATGAAGAGGAGGAAGAAAACTCCAGGAGCAATGGGAAAAATCCTCAAGGACAACTTGGCATAAACCAGAATTCCTGTTATTATTTTTGTCTTAGGAAAAGGAGTTAACTTGATCTAAAACCCAATGGATCTGATCTGATCTGATAATCCCCCTGAAAAGGGGATCCAAGTGGAATTTTTTCCGCTCTGCTGAAGGGATTCTTTAAGAGATCCATTAATTCAAATTATGGGATTCTTAAAGATCCATCAATTCAAATGAGGAGATTCTTAAAGATCCATTAATTCATATTAACAGTGACCTGAAAACTGGAGTAAAATAACTTTTACCTCTCCTCTCCATCACTCAAAAAAAGGGTGAAAATGGTGAAAATGCTTTGTTTTATTGTGGCAATGTGAAACCCGGTGATTTCTTTGTGTTTCCTGGGAAAGTCTTTCCACTGTGAGAAGCATCTCCATTTAAATGCCCCCCAAAATGCTGTCAGTGGTCCTTCCCTTCCTCTTCTGGAGGTGTCTGAGTGGGAATCCCACTCCTCAGGATCTCATGGAACGTTTCCTTCCCTTCTCCCTGTTTTTTTGGGGTTTTTTTATGGGGTTCTTCGGTGCCTGAGGTTCAAGTGCCCAACAAACAGCTGCCACTCTGGGGTTTCCCCCTCATTTCCAGGGCCATCAACCAACTGAGAGTTGCCTCCTGCAGTCCTGGAGCTCCTCAAACCGGTGCCTTCCTCCCCCAGAACCTCCCCAGTCCCCGTCCCGCTTTCCCGAGCCCCTCGGAGCGAGTCCGGGCGGGAACGCCGCGATCCCCCGAGGACCCTGCCGTGGGAGCTCTTCCCTCGCTGCTTCCCTCCCTTCCTCCCGCTCTGATCCTGCCCCTGTCCCTCGTGCCCCGCGGTCAGAGGTGTCCCCTTGCCTTGGCAGGTGGAGGACGAGGTGGTTGCGCCCCGAGGTGCCCCCTGGCAGCCCTGGTTAGTGGGGTGGAGGTAAGTGCTGCCTGCTCTCCGCTCCACCAGCAGCTCCCGGGGGGCTCTGCTGGAAAATCCCGCCGGGATTTGCCTCTGGGGTGTTGATTCCTGCTGAGGAAGGGGGAGTCGAGGAGTTCTCCGGAGATCCAAAGCTCGGCACACGAAGCGCTGCCCCAGGAGCCGCCGATCTTCCCAACGTTCAAAGCACTCCAAAAAAAAATCTTTCCCTGCTGTCCCTGTGCTCTCAAACACACCAGGATTTCTGTGGCTGAGCCAAGCTCTGCCTGTCAGTGCTGCTCCTTCTCAGCTCTCGCTTCTGAGTCCAGAACATCCAGCTCTGTTTTCTTCTCCCCCCTTCCACCAGGACCTGCCTCCCGCAGGGGGTGAGAGGCAGAAACCCACCCAGTTCTGCCCCCCACCCTGAGCCCTCCTGCAAGAGCCTCCCTTTTCACACGTTGAGCCCCAAAATGAGGCTCTGGCCCAAAATAGTGGGTGTGGGGTTAATTCCACGGTCCCAGGGAGGGAGGTTCTGGGTTGAACAGACAATTGGGGGGGGTTTGGTCACCCCTGGGCTGCAGCAGGAGCTGCCCAGCCTTGAGAATGAACATCCCTGTTTGGTGCCTTCTCTCCTGGCCAGGGCAGCTCAGTTGGCTCACAGATTGTCCTCTGAGAGCTCCAGAGATCTAGAGGAAGTCCTGTATTCAGGAAGACCCCCTTGGGGTGGGAAAGGTTCTCTGTCTTGCCACGGACTCCAAAATCCTGGCATTTGAAGCAGTCCCAAGTTCACCTGTGTCCTGACAAGGCTCTCTCTGTTGGTTTGAGTCCCTTCACCTGCAAAAAAATCTCTTTACTCTCCCGGTGTCCCTGGTGCTGTTTCCGTGTCTTTCTCCTCATTTTTGAAGCCTTTTCCTTCCCAGACTGAGCCTCCTTTCCTCAAAAACGCTCAGAACCTGGTGGCACTGGGGGTTTTTCCATCTCTTTGAGGATGAGCCAGCTTTGCTTTCCGTGTCTCAAGGAGTACCCATGGGCACAGGGGTCGGTCACCTCCACCCTGTCCCAGTAAACGTGTCCTGCTTCTGAATTCCTGGGTTTTTCTGTGTGTGCCTGAAGTCATTTCTGCTTCCATCTTGCCGTGCAAACTAATCTGCCTTGCGGTTTCCTGGAGCTTTCCTGAAATTCCTGGTTCCCAGCACCCAGGAGGGATCTAAAGAGGGAGAGGAGGCGACGGATTAATTTTCAGGATGATTCCTTGTGAGGGGAGGAGGAGGACAAAGTGAGGGGTGTCCTTGGGCCTTCTCACATATTTTTAAGCTGAAAAAGATGCCATTTCTGGCTGCTGGGTGGGGCAGGAGTCGGATGGTGTCTCCAGCCAGTCGGTGGTGGTGGGAGATGCAAAGTTCCGTGGGCAGGGCAGGAGGAAGCTCCTGAAGCTCCTGAGGCTGCTGAGGCTCCTGAAGCTGCTGAAGCTGCTGAAGCTCTTGAAGCTCAGCTCTGGCTGGGTCCTGGGGTGTCCCTGGGGGTGCTGCTGCTGAAGTGTCTGTGCTGTGTTCACTCACCCTGCCTCTCTGTTCTCTCTCTCCCCCCTCTCTTTGTCAAGCATTGCAGGCTGCATGTACCGAGTCCTTCAGACCACGGGACCCGATGGGAAAAACCTCCTGAAACTGCTCCCCATTCCCAAAGCTCCGGGAAGCTTTGTGCCGCTAGTTCAGGCTCCAGCCATGCCAAACAGCCCCTCGGGGGACATCTCCACCCCCGTCCACCTCACCTTTCAGAGCCAGCTCGGCGCTTCCACCGCGCCTGCGTCCGTTAAGGTCTTCCAGCCTCCTAATCCCGGGAAGATCATCCTGGCGAGGACTCTGGACAAGCAGGAGGGTGTCAGGGCGGGCTGTGAGCAGGAGGGGTCTGTTCCGAGCGCCATGCAGGGCGTGGACAGGGGGTGCGTGCAGGACGTGGCCGTGTCCAGCTCGTCCCCCCAGGGCGGCCCGGCCTACATGATGGTCAACGCCAAACCCGTCCCCGTGAATGTCAAGTCCCCGGTGCTGCCCTCGGGCCACCACCTGCAGATCCCGGCGGACGCGGAGGTGAAATCCGTGCCGGCCTCGCTGCTGCCCCCGGCCATCCAGCAGAGGATCCTGGCGGCCGCCGCCGGCACCGAGGGCTCCAGGCCGCCCACGGTGATTTACGTGTCCCCCGTCAACACCGTGAGGACCCCGCAGGCGCTGCCCAAGCGGCTGCTCTGCCCCCCGGGCGGGGCCGAGGCGCCCAAGGCGCTGCTGCTGACGGCGGCCCCGGAGCGGGGGGGATCTCCCGGCCCGGCTCCCCCCGCGGGGCGGCAGCGCCGCCAGAGCCCCATGAAGTGGATCGTGCAGGAGGCCGCCCCCATCTCGACCCCCTGCCTGATCCCCGTCAAATCCTCCAACAACGTGGCCTCCAGGATCCTGAAGACGCTGTCGGACGCCAGGAACGCGGAGGGGAGCTCTGCCAGCGTCCTGCCCCCCTGCCCCGGCGGGGCCCAGGCCAAGCTGGCGCCGCTCAAGGACAACGCCCTGGTGATGTACAACGGCAAGGTCTATCTGCTGACCAGGAGAGGCTCCGACATCCTGGCGGCCCAGGCTGAGAGACAACCCCCTCCCCCCTCCTCCGAGGCTCCCCTCAGGAAGGAGAGGCCCCAGCGAGTGGACTCCTCTGCCGTCAACAAAATAACCAGCAAGGTGGTCAACCTGGTGCTGTCCAAGGGCAAAGGAGTGCTGCTGGCTCAGAGGGGCCCCAGCACACGTGCAGACCCCCAGCACTCGTGCCCAGTCGGCTCCAGAGCCGTCCCGGTGCCACCCAGTGTGGAGCAGCGGGATCCGGGTGCCGTCCAGAGGAGTCCCTGCCCCGGCCCAGCCCCGGGACACGGCCCAGCCCCGGCCCTGGGGGCAGAGTGCACACGTGGCAGGGACAGGAGTCACCCCCCGCCCAGAGCAGCAGGGGCTGTGTCACCTCAGGGTGAGCAGGAACGTGCTCCCAGTGGAGAGTGGCCCGAGGTAATTTAATCACCAGTTAACCCCCCCCTCAGTCTGCAATGGGGTTTGAGGGGACAGAACGGCCCTTGAGGAGCTCACGGATTTTTGTCACCGGGGATCCCGGTCTGGAGTTGGTTGTGGCCCATAAATGGCCTTTTCCTCCCTGCTGGGGTCGAGCTGAGTGGGAGATGCAGGAGGAAGAGGAAGGGGCCCAGCACGGATGGGTTTTGTCCCCTCACGGGACAAACTGGAGCCCCAGGGGGGCTGGTCATGCTCTGAGCTCTCCAAGGGGGATCCTCCCACATTCCCAGCACAGCTTTGGGCTGCAGGTGGGATGTGAGGTGGAGAAGGAGAAGTTTGCAGCTTCCCAGGGGGAAAAGGAGCTGGAGGAGCAGAGTTTGTCCTCCTGGCGGGCACAGTCAGCTCCAGGTTCCTTCCCCCCTGCCCTGCGTGTTCCTCACCCGAAAAAGGGTTGAAATACAGTTTATTTCTGCATTTCCTTCAAACAGCTGAGCAAAAGTGCTGCTTTCTGCCCTGAAATTTGCCTTGCCCTGGATTTTCAAAAGCAGAGGCACTGCCTGCTTCTCCCTCCTCTTCCTCCTTGGGGATTCTGTTGTTGCTCCTCTGATTTCTGTGGTTGCTGGTTGAACTGGACGTTTTCTGGATGTTCCATGATGGATTTTCTGTTTTGGGGGGCGGGTGTTAAAATGGAGTTTTAAGTCATTAATGAGTGTTAGACCTCTGATAATGTGAATCATTTACCAGAATTATTCTCTGTGCTCAGTGGGGCTCTTGGAGGGGGGCAGACCCAGCCAACGTTCTCCTCTCCTTCCTTCACCTCTTTTTCCATATTCCTGTATTTTGTCTGTTGTTATGGAGAGAAAGGGAGAGGGGGACTGATGGCTCTCCTGCTGCTTTGTGTTTCAGGTGCGGGGGGAGCAGATGGATCCCCTGGGAAAGGTGACAACACCGCCCCCAGAGCAGCCCCACTGGAAGCAGTACTCGGAACTGAGGAGGAGATTTGGGCTGTGCAAGGAGGAGAGGGTTTCCCTGAGGAGGATCCCACTGACCTGGGAGTTCTGGGAGGAGCCCGAGGGAAGGGGCTGTTCCAGCCTGGACAGCAAAAGGGATTCCTGCAGCTCGTCCTCCCTGGATGTGGAAACGAGGAACTGCCCTCAGGAGTGGGCTCAGGAGGAAAAGGTACCTGGGAATTCTTCAGGGTGCAGGGCTGGGGGTTGTTGGGAGCCCCCCCAGCCCCAGATTCACTGGGAACCGTCGGCACAGTCGTTCCCAGAATGTGTTTGGGGTTCCTGAGCACCAGCTGGGAATCTCTGGGCTCATTTTTGGGGCTCCACCTGAGGGAGTTTGGACAAGAAATGGTTTGGAGGAGTTTGGCCCCGCTGGTGGTGGCTGTGGAGTCCAGGGATGGTCCTGGGGGGAACTGGGGCTCTGTGTCCTGGGTGGTGTTCAACCTCTGCACCCCAGGGCAGGGGCACAAGCAGAGGAGTGGGAGGATAATTTGGTGATTCACATCATTTATAATTAATTAAGAATCGTATCAGTTGAGTTTGAGATCAGCCAAGGGCCATCATTTCAAGGCTGGGGGTTCCTTAGAGCTAAAGCAGAACTAATTTATTACAATAAATTGACCTGTGGACCTGCCCAGTCTTCAGAGCTGCACATCCTTAAAACTTTGTCCTTTGTCACTGGGAGAACTCGGCTGGATGTTCCTGGGAGGGGGAACTCCCATCCCAGTGCAGGGGGAGGGTTTTATCCATCCAGCTCAGCCAGTGACCTGCATTTCCTTTTCTGGGACCTTGCCCAGCCCAACCAAAGCCTCTCTCAGGCTCTGCTAATCCTGTGCTAAAACTGAGCAGATTTAAAGCTGCTCTTCAGATTAAACCATCCCTGGAAGTGTCCAAGGCCACCTGGAGCAACCTGGGAGGGTGGGAGATGTCCCTGCCCACGGCAGGGGGTGGAGCTGGATGAGCTTTGAGGTGTCTCCCAACCCAACCCATTCCATAATTCCATGATTTAAATGCCAGGATATCTGAGGCAAATTCCCCTGGTGATGGACATCTCATCTGCTGTGGTTGAGCTTTTTGGAAATTTAAACGTGAACAGTTCTGGTTCATTTTAGAAAGTCTTTGTCCTGCCCTTGTGGTAAAGAGCAGCCACAGGAGATGGTGGGCAGGCCCAGCAGGTGTGCTGTGTCCTTCCACTTCCAGGAGAGAATGGAAGCCTCTGGAGTTTTTGACTGGGAACCTTGGCCACAAAAATCCGGAGCACAGAGAGGTGCCCCTTTGCTGAAGGAATTCTGAGGAGTTTCAGCAGAGAGCTCGTTTGTGTTCCCTGAGCACAGCTGGGGCTGATCCAGTGTTTTGTGTTCCTGCCCGTGCAGGTCGTTGTGGATCTGGAAGAGGATCTGACCAGGAAAAGGAAAATCAAATCGTCCCCCTTGTCAGACAGCGGGAAGAGAAGGAGAAACTCAGCCAGATCCTCCCCAAGCCCGAGTTCAGAACCCCCCAATGCCCCCCCCAGGAGCATTTCACCCCCTCCAGCCTCCCCAGAGCCGAGGATTCCCACGGGATCCTGCGGAGCTTCCCCAGGGAGGGACTCAGAGCTGGGGACACCCCCAGCCTGCAGCGACAGCTCAGACTCGGAGATGCCGGAGCTGGTGACTGCTGGGGGCTCTGCCTCCCTTCTGGAAGGTTCTTTCAGGGATGATGCATTCCCAGCGGCTCCCCCAGACCTGGACGAGACGATCCGGGACGAGAAGATCCGGCGGCTGAAGCAGCTGCTGCGCGAGAGGGAGGCGGCGCTGGAGGAGATGAGGAGGGAGATGCAGCAGAGCTGAGACCCCCCCAGCTCCTCCTTCCCTCCTGCAGGGAGAAACCCTCACTGGAATAAACACTCCTGGCTGGAGCAGCCTCGTGCATTCCGAGCCGTGGGTGTGTTTGGAATTCCCTGCCGGAACGCCGGGAATGGGAGACGGGACCGTCCGATCCCACCCTGGGACATCCCCCCCAAGGGGCACCTCCCTGAGCACCCCCCGTGCCGGGCTTGGGGGGTTCGGGGCCGATCCTGGCAAAGGCATTTCGGGGTCCTGGGGCCTGGAGCAGACTGGGAGGGCCCAGCTGTGGGTGTGGGTCTGGTTGTCCTCGTGGGCGTGAGGACTGTCCTGGGTGAATCCATGAGAACTGTCCTTGGTGGATCCATGAGAACCTTTTTTTGGGAATCCCTGAGAACTGTCCTTGGTGAATCCATGAGAACTGTCCTTGGTGAATCCATGAGAACTGTCCTTGGTGAATCCACGAGAACTTTTCCTTGGTGAATCCCTGAGAACCTTTTTTTGGGATCCCTGAGAACCTTTTTTTGGGATCCCTGGGAACCCTTTTTTGGGGATCCCTGGGAACAGTTGTCAGCGGACAGGCCGGACGGGCCGGTGGGTTCATGGGTGTGTCTGAGGGGTCTGGGATTGCACCGTGGGGCGGTGCTGATTGTTATTTATACAAACCCTGGAGAAGGAGCCCTGGGCTGGCTCCGAGGATTCCTGGCTCTCCCTGTGGTTTCTGTGAGCCTTTATAAGGCCTTGGCCAGCTGTGCAATGTGGGGCTCTGCCTGCTTTGGGAGTGTGTGTGTGTGTTTTTTAACCAGAACTCTGTTAATAATAATTGAAAGTTGTGTTTCTGTGGCCCCAGGCGGTGTCTCAGCAGTCCTTGGTGGGTTTGGTGTGGCCTGGACGTGCCACCCCCGTTGATGGTACCTTGGTTGCAGTTGTAGGGTCTTTGGACCCTCACTCTCCGTGTCTTTGTCCTCCTGCAGCCCCTCCCTCTCCCTGACAACAATTAATGAGTTTTTATTTGTTCCCAGCAGAATTTGTCACTGTTTTTTTCCCCCTTTGTCCATTTATGGTTTACAGGGACCATCACCAACCCCTGGGGGTCATTGCTCCCCGGGGTTATTTTGTGTCATCGTTCCTGTTTTCTGTGTTTTAATCCGATTTTCCCCTGCGGGTTTTCCTTTATTGCCCAGCAGGGGGTTGGTGGAGGGAGTTGCTTTGAGGATGGATCCTGGAGAGCTCTGCCAGCCCCACCTGCCCTTGTTTTGATGAGTCCTGGTGGTGGGAAAAACTCCAGTGGAGTTTTCCAGAAGAAGGAAGTGCCTGCTCTGGGGAATCTCAGGTTTGGGTGGGAAGGGACCTTGAAGATCATTTCATGATGGGCTGGGACACCTTCCATGAGTCCAGCCTGGCCTGGGGCACTTCCAGGGATGGGCAGAGCTTGGAGAGAAGAGCAGGCCCAGAGTGGAGGGTGATGGAAACAAAGCCTTTGGCTGAGGTTGCTGAGCAGGTCAGGGCATCACCCAGGGGGTCACTGTGTGTGCAGAGAGAGAGTCTGGGGGCAGAGATCCCACCGAGTGGCCCAGGGAAGCAGATTAATTAAACACTTAATGAAGGGTGGTGAGAGGGGGATGTGGCTGAATTGGGCCTGAACTGGATGGAGGGAAGGGCCAGGGCTTGGACTTGGATCCCTGTGGGTCCCTCCCAACCCAGGACGTGCCAGAATTCCATGGCCACTGCAGGAGTGGGACCTCCAGTGGGAAATGTGCGAAGCAAAGGGGACAATTCCACGGGAGTTGGGGGAAAATGTGGGGTTTGAGCAGCCAGCGAGGACAATTCCTGTGTGCTGCTCCCAGCAGGGTGGGAGGAGCCCAAGTTTGGCCAAGGTGAGCAGGACTGAGGAGTCAGTGGTTCCGTGGGGGAGGTGGGAACGCTCCCTGCGTGGGCTGAGCTTGGCCAGTCCCAAACTGCTCCCTCCTTCCCCTCCCACGGGATGGGAGGCACAGACGGAGCTGTGGCTCCAGCCAAAGGCAGATGGAAAAGCAAACTCAGGAATTCCATCCCTGTCCTGTCAGCAGGCAGAGGGTTGGCCATTCCCAGGCTCCATGTCCTGCCATTCCCAGGCTCTCCATGTGTGGGATGTGACACTGGGAAGAGAAATCCTGTGCCCAGAAATGTCTCTGCATCCTCCTGCTGCCATTGGGCCTTTCTGTGCTCAGCAGGACCTCGTGTGGCCCGGAAAATCCCTGGGATCAGGCTGGGAAAACAGTCCTGGCTGTGCCCAGTCCCAGCTTCTTGTCTATTCTCAACTTTTTTGTTCATCCTCTACTTTTCATCCATTCCCAGCTTGTTCAGTCCCAACTTCTTGTTGATCCCCAGATTCTTGTTCATCCCCATTTTCTTATTATCCCCAACTTCTGGTCTGTTCCCAACTTGTCCATTCCCAACTTCTGGTCCATTCCCAACTTCTCATCCATTCCCAGCTCCTGGTGCATCCCAAGTTCTGGTCCATCCCAGCCCCCTCCAGGGTCTCCCAGTGGGAGGAGGAGGAATCCTGGATGTCCAAACCTGGATGTGTCACCCCCAGTCCCCTCCCACATCCCAAATCTGCTGGAAGGGCACTGACTCCATCCCACTGGATGTGAAGAGGTGGGAATCGGGAACGAGGTGGAAGCAGCCTTTGTCTGGTGCCTTCTGACAAACATCCGTCCTCTGTTTGCCAAGATCTCCTCTCCTCTCCCTGGAGGATTCCAGCACCGACATCCCACAATATCCATGGGATGCTCCCAGGAGCTCCTCGGCCCAGCCAGGGGGGCCATGGACCTGAGTTTTCCCTAAAACACTGAAAGCTGGGAGAAGAATCCTCCCTGCAAGGTTGGGATGGAATGTGGCCAGTAGGATTTGGTGGGAAACAATGAATGAGCTGTTCCCAATCCGCTCCTGGTGCAGATCCCACAGACACGGCAAAGCCAAGGTGGAAGAGACGGAGATGCCTCCTTGGAATGACATCCATGCAAAGCTGGGAGGGACACGGAGAGCCAAGGGAAGCCCCTGGGAGGGGGAAAAGCTGTTCCAGCAGGAGCAAAGGGAAAGACCTGGAGGTTGTTGGAGCTGCTCCTCAGCCAGACCCGTCGTCTGCAGCGCGGATTTGGTTTCCCCTTGGTCATCCCGGGATCCAGGAGGAGTTTCTGAAGGAATGGGAGCTCTGGGAGCCCTGGCTGTGACCCTGGGGGTGACAGTCACTGCTGGCCCTCCCTGGTGCAGAAGGTGCTCCAAGTAGAGATGAAATCCGTGGATTTAGGCCACGAATTAAAGCTGTTCCCTGGAGCAAACACTCCGGGAGGATCCTTGGAGGACCTTTCGGGAATTTCAGGTCCAAAGAGCAGCAGGGGCTGCACGGAACAGGCCGGGCTGGGGCTGGGCCAGGCTGGGCAGGGCTGGCCTGGTGTCACCACCCAGCTGGGGACAACCCACCACGGCCTTCTGGGGAGGCACAGCCCTGCCCCCAGGCCTGCCCCGGACCCCCACACAGCCAGGGGATCCTTCAGCCTCGAAAAGACCCTCCAGGGCATCAGATCCCACTGGAAACCTAAGCCAGCCAAGCCCAGCACTGAGCCAGACACGGGCACTGGAAGCAACTGGGAGTGATTTTTGGGGTCTGTGCAGGCCACCTGACCAGGAAAACCCCCTGGATGAGGCCCTGGACAGGCAGGATGTCCACATGTCCACAACCCCTGCCCCTCATGGGGGGCTTCACCCACCCAGCACAGGGGGCAGAACCGACCCAGGAGGTTCTGGGGTGTGTTGGTGGTGATGAATTCCCTTTCCATGAGCCAACAAGGAGCCAGGGCTGGGCTGGACCTCCTGCCCACCCACCAGGAGGGGCTGGTGTGGAGGGAGAAGCTCAGGGAATGTGGAAGACTCACCCTCCTCCAGAGGGAAACAGGAGCCCTGGTTCCCCAGCAGGAGGCTGAGGCTCTCCAGGGTGGTTGTGCCCTCACCAGCTCCAGCTGCAGGAGGAAGCACCATCCCCAGCAGGAGAATCCCAGAATCCCTGAGGTTGGAAAAACCCTCCAAGACCATGGAGTGCCCCCTGTGCCCATCCCTACCCTGTCCCCCACCCCAGAGCACTGAGTGCCACGGCCAGTCCTGCCTTGGGCACCTCCAGGGGTGGAGCTCCAAACCCCCCTGGGCAGCCCCTGCCAAGGCCTCACTACCCTTTCCATGAGGAAATCCCTGCTGATGTCCAACCTGAGCCTCCCCTGGCACAGCCTGAGGTCGTTCCCTCTCCTCCTGTCCCTGTTCCCTGTGAGCAGAGCCCGACTCCCCCCCAGCTCCCCCCTCCTGGCAGGGATTGCAGAGCCAGAAGGTCCCCCCTGAGCCTCCTTTTCTCCAGGCTGAGCCTCCCCAGCTCCCTCAGCTGCTCCAGCCCCTTCCCCAGCTCCATTCCCATCCCTGGACTTGAGAAGATCAGAGAGACCATCCGAGGATCCTGAAGGTGCCCAAGTCCATGGGAGCTGAGGAGAGGCACCCGAGGATCTCGAGGGAGATGGTGGAGGAGGTGCCTCCGTCACTCTCTGTCGTGTTTGAGGAGCTGAGTGGTCCATGAAGTCCCCACAGGCTGGAAAAGTGGAAGTTTGGCCCCATTTTCAAAAATGAGGAAGAGCCAGGGCACTGCAGGGCAATCAACCTCACGCTGGTGCCTGGCAAGGTCAGGGAGCAGATCCTTCTGGAAGCTGCATGTGGAGGATAAGGAGGTGATTGGTGACAGCCCATGTGGCTTCTCTGATGGTGCCTGACAGGGCCTCGTGGTGTCACCTCGGGGTGACAGCACTGGTGGGTGAGGAAAGAGCCACTGACCCCACCTGCCTGGGCTGGGCACAGCGTGGGACACTGTCCCTGTGCCACCACCTCGAGCTGCAGATTGGACGGTGACACTCGCAGTGGTGGCCGTGGCTCGATGAGGAGCCCTCGGGGTGGGTGTGGCACTGGTGTGGCTCTGCTGTGTCACTGGTGTGGCACTGGTGTGGCTCTGGTGTGGCACTGGTGTGGCACTGGTGTGGCTCTGCTGTGTCACTGGTGTGGCACTGGTGTGGCTCTGGTGTGGCACTGGTGTGGCACTGGTGTGGCTCTGCTGTGTCACTGGTGTGGCACTGGTGTGGCTCTGGTGTGGCACTGGTGTGGCACT
>JAODLE010094060.1:0-13661 GCA_027576695.1 Cossypha archeri | reverse complement strand
TCGGGGGGTGGTGGGATGGGCTGGGGGGGATGGAGGGTGATGTCACTTCCTGTCAGGTGATGTCACTTCCTGTCATGTGATGTCACTTCCTGTTGGGTGATGTCACTTCCTGTTGGATGATGGCACTTCCTATCAGGTGATGTCAATTCCTGTTGGGTGATGACACTTCCTGTTGGGTGATGTCAGTCGGGTGATGTCACACTCTGTGGGGTGACATCACACCCTGTCAGGTGATGTCACTGGCATGTGATGTCACCCTGTCAAGTGGTGTCACTCTGTGAGGTGATGTCATTGTCAGGTGATGTCACAGCCTGTCAGGTGATGTCACTCCTTGTCAGATGATGTCAGTCACTGTCACATGATGTCACTGTTAGATGATGTCTCTCCCTGTCAGATGATGTCGGACACTGTCATGTGATGTCACACCATCAGGTGATGTCACTGTCAGGTGATGTCACATCCTGTCAGATGATGTCAGACACTGTCACGTGATGTCACTCCCTGTCAGATGATGTCACTGTCAGGTGATGTCACTGTGAGATGATGTCACTGTCAGATGATGTCACCGTGTCAGGTGGTGTCACCCGCAGGGATTTGGTTGCTCTTGGGTGCCGGTTGGAAACCCGAGCGCTCGCTCCCTCCCTCTGGGAGCTGCAGGTCTGTGCATAACCCCATCCCTGGCTGTTCCCCTTCCCTCCCCTCCCCAGATACTCACCCTGGTGCTGGGAATCGCCATCCTGCTCCTCTCCCTCCTCGCCACCTACTTCATCAACGCCAAGGCCGACGTGCTGTTCAGCCTCCCGCGGGACCCCGGAGCCATGGCCTACTGAGGGGCTGGAAAACCGCTGGATCGCAGCTGGAATGGCCCCCTCCCTGCAGGAGGTTCCTTCCAGAACCTTCCAAGGGCTGTGAGCCCTCAGAGACTTCCCCAGGAAAAAGGCACCGACCGAGCCCTGAAGGAACTGGGATGAATTCCCAACGTTGGTTTGATTTGTCCTTCGAGCAGCTCGAGGGATGGTCCTGGATGCTGCTGGGAACGCCCTGGGATGGATGTTTTTCCCTAAATGAAGCCACAGGTGGGAAGGATGAAGGTGTTTCCTCTCTGGGACGTGCCTGGAGCAGTGGAATTCCGAGGCAGCTCCAGGATGTCCCACGGGAGCTGTGGGAGGTCCATCGCGAGGTGTCTTTGGCAGGTGATCAGATGTAAAACAACCTGGTTTTTAAAATGGTGCAATATTTTCTGGGCTTTGTACATATATAAATAGTTCCATTTAATTAAAAAATGGCCACTTCCAAATGAACCCTTGGCCTGCTCCGTCTTCAGTCCCATCCCAAAATTATCCCAGTGGGCAATCTGAGTGTGTTTTGGGAAGTGCTTTGGGGCAGGCAGAGGATTTTCTGAGATGTGCTTTTCCTTTCCTATGGTGAGGGGGGGTTTTTTTATGGTGCTTTCTTACATATCTAAATGAAAATGCTTCATCCAGGATGGAGCAGCTTGAGGGGAAACCTTGGGATTGGGAATGGCTTGGATTTCCATGATCCAACTCGGGCTATAACCTGCTCATCCTGGATTAATCCCAAGGGTTCTCCCAGTCCCAGGGCCTGAAGGTGCCAAAGCTGGCAAAGTCCTCAAAGCTGTCCCAGCACCTGCAAAACATCAGGAAAAACTGGTTAGACCGGGAATGATGTCCCAGGAGCAGTCCTGGAAGGAATTCAAGCTCTGGGGCTTTGGAGGTACAAGGTGGGGATGGATCAGAAGCTGAATTCCGTGATCCTGGAGGTCTTTTCCAGCCTCAAAGATTCTGGGACTCAGCTGCTCCTCAGAACTCGTGGTGTTGGCCTCGTAAAGATAAAAATAAACCCACGTATTTAACGACACCCAAACGCCCCCCCCCCCATTAATGTGCTCGTTCCCCAGAGCTCATTAGCATTAGGGATGCTCTAATTAATGCTCAGCATCTCGGGGGTGAGGACAGGAGGGTGTCAGGGGAGTTGTAACAGTGAGGTCGGCGCAGCTGCTGAACTGGGATGGGCAGGATGGAGGCACAGAGAGGGTGGGGAGGCCCCCCTGGCACCGATTTTCCAGGGAATTTGTGGCTGCCCCATCCCTGGAAGTGTCCAAGGCCAGGTTGGACCAACCTGGTCCAGTGGAAAGTGTCCCTGCCTGTGGCAGGGGTGGAATGAAATGATCTTTAAGGTCTTTCCAGCTCAACCCATTCCATGGTTCTGCTAATTTAGGAGGACAGGGGTCCTGTTTATTCCCTCCCCTGCTCCAAACTTGCCTGGAAAAAAACAGGGAAGAAAGGAAACTGAGCAGCCAAAGGCAGATTCCCCCTGAGGAGATGATGAGCCTGGGAGAAGCAAGTTCTGCAGCCTGTTCTGGGGGTTGGTGGGGGGGTAAAAAAACCCCAGTGATGCAACTTCTGGCGAGTCCTGCTGGGCTGCTGCTCCAAACCGAGCGGGGAGGGCTGGGCCGGCATCTCCCGGGGCTGAGGCTGCACAATCCTGCTGGGATTTGCTCCTGGGGGGTGAGATCCGCCTGTCCCTTCCCCTTCCCGGCAGGACATGAGCCCCCCTCCCCATTCCTGGCTCGCTCCAAGCCCCCTCCAGCTCCAGCCGAGCCCGGCTGGGTGTTTTTTTTTGGGCAGCTGGCACGGGCTGTCTCCACCCGGAGCCCTCGGGCATCTTGCTGAGACATCCCCCCCTTCCTCCTCCTCCTCCCGGTGCGCATCATTTGCAAGCATCGCTCTCCTCCCCTCCCCTCCCCTCCCTCCTTCCCCGCTCGACTCTTGCCGGGATTTCTGCACAAAAAGAAGATGCCACCGACTCTCTTTGACCCCCTGAACTCAGCTGGGGCTGAGCCCAGGGAGGAGGAGGGGTCGCAGCTGCCCCCCCCGTGCCCCGAGGGGAGGGGGGGACATCTGGGGGTGACACAGTCACCGAGAGAGGAGAAAGGAGAGGAAATGGGTGTTTTCTCAGTGCTCGGCCTCCCCACTCCTGGGAACTTTATGGCTCTGGAATATTAAGAGGCAGGAAAGTTAATTAATACCCAGAACAAAGGCAGGGCTGTTTTGGCTTCTGGGAGAAGGAAGCGGTGGAGACAGGAAGGGCAAAAATTGGTGTCTTCTTCAGTGGTGTCTTATCAGCAGCTAAAATTGAGGTGAAGTCCTTGGGGGGGGAGGTGGTGAGGGATTAATTTTTTGGAGGGTTTGTGCCAAAGGGGGCAGGGTTAGGGTTGTGAGAGCTTTGGGAACAGCTCCCCTTTGCCGAGCTGGGGATGTTGGAGGTGCTGGGGGGGATGTCTGGGAGCAGCACAAGGTCCAGCAGAAGGAACAAAGGCAGCTCAGGAGCAGGAGCAGAGCGAGCCAGGGCCTTGGCTGGCACCCAGCAGGAATCTGAGTCCAACATGTGTTTGAAATCAGGGGCTGAACTGCTACAAATAGGAGCAGAGGAATTGCCAGCTTGGAGCCTGCCCAGGGTCCGTCTCTTCCTCCCCTGTCCTTGGCACCACCAGGGACCGGCAGCACCAAAGCCCCTGGAGCGACACCGTGTCCCAAATCCACAGCACGGGGACACCACGGGGATACCTGGGCTCCTCATGCCCTCCCTCATCTGCAGGAACACCCAGTGGCACCTCATCATCACCCCCTGTCTGTCTGCCTGTCTGTTCGTCCACCCAGCCCTGTGGATTCCTGGAGAAAAACAGCCCTGCTGGGGAGACACAGGGAGGTGATTTGGGGACAAACCAAACCCAGCTTGTCCTTCCTGTGCAGCCCCCCCAGGGTCTCACCCTGTGCCCTCCAACCTCTGTTCTCCACCTGCCTCAGCCGAGGAAGAGCAGGGTGAGGAGGAGGAAGGGGTGGGAGATGGTTTTTAGGAGGTTTCTGCCGCCCAGGTGATGCTTCCCCAGCGCCAGCAGAGGTTCTGGGGGGCTAATCAAGATCGACATCAGGAACAAAAACAGCATCTCCACAGCTCAGAGCCAGCAGAAAGGCAGAAGCAGATGGGCTGGAGGAGGCAGGAGCTGCTCTAAATGGATTGATGGAGAGGCCTTTAAGGGAGATGGATTGGAGACGGAGCCGCTGGAGGAAAAGGGCCGGGGTGGCCACGCTGTGAATGGGGCAGGGGCCCAGGGACAGGCTGGGAAGGGAGAAAGGCCTGCAGATAACAGATGGATGGACACAAAGACTGGAAGGGAAGAGGGGGGGACAGATGGACAAGCAATAGAGAGAGTCGGGAGGAGAGAGAGAGGGATCTGGACATAATTAGATTGGATCTGATTATGACAGACTCGATTAGAGCAATATTATGATCAGGAGCTTCTGTCGCTATTTGGCTTTTAGGGGGGAACAAAGCCAGGGAAACGGGGGACGAGCAGAGGAGCAGGGAAACAGGGCAGGATGAAAGGGGAGAGAAAAGGGAAGGGGGCTCCTTGTGAAAGCTGTCAGGGGTGGTGGTGACAGATTGTGTGGTTATGGAGCACCGGGGCCGTCTGTCACCGACAAAAAAACCTGCCCTCGCCCCCCTGGAGCCAGGCACACACAGAAAAAAAGACAAAAGGGGGCTCCCAGAGCTCAGGGCTCCCTCCCTGCCCTCCAGGAGCTTCCTGGGAGGAGTAACTACACCTGGGTGTGCACACACACGCCTTCCTCAGGCACCCAGCAGCACGTTTGAAGGTGGGGAACACACGTGGGAACACGTGAATGGCACCCCCAAATCCCGGCCCCCAACAGCCCCCAGGCCCAGCTTCCCTACTCTGGGGGGGCCTAATTGGGGGGTTCAGGACCTGAAGGGGCTCCAGGAGACACCAGAGAGACTTTGGAGAAGGGCCTGGAGTGACAGGACAAGTTGGGTGGGTTCACACTGAAGGAGGGGGAATCAGATTTTAAAATTGGATACTGGGAAGAAGTTGCTCCCTGGGAGGGTGGCACAGGTCGCCCAGAGAAGCTGTGGCTGCCCCTGGAAGTGTCCAAGGCCAGGTGGGAGCACTCTGGTCAGTGGAAGGTGCCCCTGCCCATGGCAGGGGGTGGAACGAGGTGAGATTTAAGGTCCCTTCCCACCCAAACCTTTTGGAGATTCTGTGATTGACAGTGGATCATCCCCCCAGGTGAAGGCTCACAGACTGTGCCTGTGTTTCTCCACAGAATCCCAGATTCCCTGAGGTTGGAAAAGCCCTCCCAACCGACCGAGCCCACCCCGTGCCCCATCCCCACCTTGTCACCCAATGCCACGGCCAGTCCTTCCCTGGGCACCTCCAGGCATGACATTCCAGACTTCCCAGGCTGGAAAGCTGGGAATTGTGTGTGGCCCCCAGCCTGGGAAGGCATCAAAGCAGGGGCTGCAGATCCCCCAGGGAGCTGATCTTTCCTGGCTCCCTGGGCTGATCTCCATCCAGGTGTCCCACCCCACCTGTAGGATGGAATTGCAGCCCCCTCTCCACATCCAATCCCAACCCCTGGGCCCAGCTCTGCTCCAGCAGCTGGAGGGTTAAAGCTGCCTGTCTTCCCAGACAGGCCCAGTGGTCCCCAGTGGCTTTGTACAATATGTCACCTCATCTCCTGCCAAATGCTGCCTCTTCCAGCCTCTTTCCAAACCTCTCCCAGCACACACAGGAGCTGCTCAGGGTCCCCCCTATCCCCCCCCAGCCCCTTGCAGCTGATCCCTGAGCCTTGTAGGGTCCCAAAGCCCCAGGATCATGGAATGGCTTGGGTTGGAATGGGACCTTAAAGAGCATTTTGTTCCAATCCGTGGGCCAAGGGACACCTTCCACTAGACCAGGTTGCTCCTTACCTGGACACTTCCAGGGGTGGAGCATCCACAACTTGTGCCACCACCCTCCCAGGGAAGGATTTCTCCCTAAAATCCAGTTTAAACCTCTGCTATGGCAGTTTGAAGCCATTCCCACTGGTCCTGGCACTCCATGCCCAGGTCGAGGTGGACAAACCCTGGGTGGGCTTCATCCCACAAAGGACCCACCTGAGTCCCTCAACCTCTCAGGTGAAGCTCAAACCAGAAGCAGCTTTTAAATCCTTGGCTGTGCTCCCTCAGCAACCTCTTCCTTCTTGCCCCCTTGTGTTGAGAAGGAGGCCCAGGAATCCCAAGGAATGAGGGATTTCTGCAGGTTCCAGTTTAGGGGCTCCTGCCAGGTGAGAAACCAGGTTGGTTTTGATGTGGAAAACCATTTTCTTCCAACCAGGAATACTCAGGAGCGAAGGACAAAGCCAGAGGGTAAAAGAGAGGAATATTTTCCAAGGATTCCTCACTGTGGACTCCCCATCCTTGGGGAAAAAAAAAAAACAAACCTCACTTGACTGGAGACGAGTCAGAGGGAGCTGAAACCTTCCCGTTCATTTGGCCGAGTCCGAGCCCGCTATCCCAGCGGGAAGGCTCTGGAAGCAGCTCCAAAATCCTTCCCCCCTCTCTTCCCGGCAGGATGCCCGGAGCAGCCCGGGATCAGCTGCGGAGAGAGGGGAGGGATGGAGCAGGGGGGGACCCTGCTGGCGGCCCTGGCAGGGGGAGCAGAGCCGGGCCCGGGGGAGTGGGCAGGGAATAAACACCAACAGCCCATCAGCGTCCTCCGGGGAGCCCCGGGAAGGAGGGAGGAGATGGGGAGGAGGGGGATATTTGGGGTGGGATGTGCAGCGGGATGTTTTGGGAAGGGGAGGATTTGGGATGTGTGTGTGCGTGTGTGTTTTCCCGGTGGAGAGCGCTGATTTGCGTGCGGGTGATGGATGCGATGGATGCGGGACGCGCGGGGGATCCAGGCGGGATCCAGGCGCGCCTCAGGCTCGGAAGGGGGGGGTGGGATGGGGGGGCGGACGCTCCCGTTTTGCCACGAGCTCATTAAGGGAATATTGTTTCCTAATCGGTGCCATAGCAATGGCGAGGAGGCTCCGGAGCCGCCACCTGATCCCTCCGCCTCGGCAAACTCCGGGACCATCTGCCGAGCCGTGCCAGGCGCTGGAGCCCGCCCAGGTGCCCGTGCCCATCACCTGGGCTTCGCCTGCTGTGCGGGGCGGGCACCGGCCCCCGGCGATGGCAGGAGGGGGGCACGGGGAGAAGACAAAGGTGAGAGAGTCCAGAGAAGGCGCTGGGAGGTGGGGGAGGACTCCCAAAAGAGGTGGAGGACAGGGCAGGGTGTGAGGATGAACCGCAGGGGATTTTCTCAAGGAGGAGTTTTGACGGGAGGATTCGTGCAGGCTGAGAGGCAGAGGCCGGGGCCGAACCCCAAAGGATTGTTATCTCCTGCTCCAAGTGTTTCAAAGCAAGTTCCTGTGTCCTCTGGGCTCCCCTTTCCTTCCCTTTCCCTCGTTTTCCTCACCAAACTTCACTCAGGTGGATTTTCAAGCAGGACCTGGTGGGGATGGGGGGGGGCTGGCCATGGTGTGGGCACCCCCACCCGGGCTCAGCCACCCCACAGCATCCTCAAGGAGCTCCACACGGACACACAGACACGGACACGCAGCCCCGTCACACCCCCGGCCCCGTGGGGCTGCACACGGGTGGGATCACCCGGGAACGGTCCTTCTTCTCCTGGCGCCGCTCCTGCCTCCCCTGTCCACGTCCCGTCCCCTTCTCTCCATCCCCCTTTATGAAATATGCAGGGGGAACAGATGTCGCCTTCTCCCGGAGCACCCGCACCCTCCTCCCTCCCTCCTTCCCTCCCTCCCAGCCCAGCCCAGCCCAGCCCACCACCCCATCCACCCTCCCGGACCGCATCCAACCTCCACCTCCCTCGCGTCCCGGGGGGCTCCCACGTCCCGCACAGCCAATGACAGCCCCACTCCCGCCTTTAATATTGATGAGGGGGGAGCGGCCGAGCGGCCAATGAGACACTCGGGGTCGGGCCCGGCGGGCGAGGCCGGGCTGGATAAATAGGGGTTTGGGGAACATGCCCCCCTTGGAGGCTCCAAAGCCACGTTCCTGCCCGAGCAGGGCCATGCCTGGGCCCCGAGGCTGCCGGGATTCTCCTTGATTCCTCCCCATCCCAAATCCATCCCACGGAGCAGGGGAGAGACCCAGGGAAACTTTCTCCCCCCTCAATGGATGGATGAGCCAAGGGGTTCCTCCCTCCTTGGATTAATTAAGCTTCGTCCTGCTGGAAGAGGAGAGCTGGACCTCGGGAATGGTGATTGGATTGGGGGTAAGGGGGCTGTCCCCGCGGGGTGGGTGGCTCTGGAATGGGAGAGGGATGGAGAGTTAAACTGCATAATCCATGCGGGAAGGTGGCCCTGGACTCCTGGGAAAGGGCTTGACCTGGGGGGGCCGGGTTTAGCACCCAAACCTGCTTGGCACTGGCACGGGAGGATTCAGAGCAGGGAAAAGGGAAAGGAACCTCCATCCAGGTGGCCTGAAAGCAGGTCCCAGACACACTTTGGGTGTGTGGCTGGGGAGTTTCCAAAGAAAATTGTCAGGAAAATTGTCAGGAGTGGAAGGAAAAGGGTAAGAGGGGAGGTGGGAAGTGTTGTTACTGCCCCTCAGGGGTCTGAGCACTGGGGGGGGGCTTTGCTGAAGGCAGGACTGCAGCAAGTGTGGGTTAAAAAGAAGTTCTTGCAGTAGGTGAATTTAGAAAGGTGGCAATTTGCAGCTCATCCAAAGGCAAGAGGGTGAAAGAGCCACTTGGAGCACGAGTCTCCCACGCAGAGGAAAAGCTTGGGTAGGACTGGACTAACCCAGCAAAGGAGGAGCGGGAGAAGGAGTTTATTTGAGTCCAGCTGGGCTTCATAGTTCTGGTGTCTCCTGCCAACATCCTGAGCCCCCCAGGTGGGCCTTTTTTGGGGTGTTTGATGCACCTTCGATTCCCTCCTGAGGATGCAGAGCCGGGGACAGCGACACGTCCCACGGACTGTGCCCAGGCTGGTGGTGATTCCCAGGCTGTCCCTGCTCCAGGTCACCCTCCCTGCCTGCCCACAGAGCTTCCAGGGTGGAGTGTCCTGCTCCTTCCTCGGTGCTGGTGTCCCAGGGATGGATTGGGTGCCCTGGGGGGCCGTGGTTTGTCTCCTTCCCTTCGCTGAAGGAATGGAGCTGGGGAGGCAGCAGAGCCACCACTCTGGGGGTGGAATTCCCGCTGGGGCATCTCATCTGCACCTGGATGGAACCTCCAGCAGCTGGATTGACCCTCTGGTTCAACACCTGGGTTTGCAGAGCAAGAGGAGAAGGGGTGTGTGGTGGGAGTGGGGTGGGAGGAGGGCAGTGAGGCAGCACAGGAGACCAAATTCCCAGCGCCTCGGAGCAGCGGGGAGAGTGTTTAAGGAGAACATAAATGCGATCCTGGATGTCCAGATCCTGGCCATCCACAGCCCAGGAGGTGGGAAACGTGTCTGTGCGTGTGCAAGAACCTGTGTGTTTGTGTCAGTGAGCAAAGACCCCACCAGACATATTTTGGGGGGGCTCAGACAGTTCTGCTCACGCTGATGGGCCTCCCCAGGCTTTTTTGGGCATTGCTGCTGCAAACTCACCTCCTGCAAGTCTTTTCAAGCTGGGTAGGGACTATTTCTCCCCTGTCCCCGTTGGGTTTGTTCCATTTCTGGGCTGTGGCTCAGCACAAGTTTCCCCCGAAGAGAGGTCACGGCTTGTCCATCCCAAGTTTGTCCCCCCACCCCTTCCCCTGCCCAGCACAGAAAGATTCTCCCGCAGCAGGACCTGCCTTTCCTGACGTGGTGGAGGGGTCTGTGCAGGCACAGGGAAGAAGGAGGAGGAAGAGGAGGAGGGGGAAGCAGCGGCAGAATTCCCGGAGCAGCGTCCCGGAGGGAGCGCCGGGGCCGCCGTCTCTTCTTGGCCACACCAAGCCGAGCAGCTGCGAAGGGTTCCATATGTCGGGGGTGGGGGGGTGTGGCAGGATCCGTGACATACGGGCTCATTTAGTGCACAATGACCCCCCTCTCCCCCTTCCCCGAGCCCCCTGCGGGCTGGTTTTCCCCTTCCCTCATCCACCACCTGCCATCCCCTCCGGAGAGCCGGGAGAAACGGCTCCCACTTTTTTCCCGGAGCGCTCCCCGCTCGCTCATCCTGCACCTCCCGTGCCCAGGGAGCCGTGGAATGAGACCCGACCCCTGGAATGAGACCCATTTCCCCCCTCCCCCCGTGCTTGTGTTTTCCAGAGCACCCGGGAGGAGTTCGGCTCTGACACCTGAGGGCTCGCAGCCCGCGGCGAGGAGGACACGCAGCGATTCATCTGCTTTTTATGCATCCCCCCGTCCTCCCCGCGTCGCTTGTTGCCAAAGTTGCCGCCCGGGGGAAAATGCCCGAATCCCCCTGCGGACGCGGTGTGTGATGATGACGAGGAGGAGGAGAATCCCCGGCGGGCCGCTGTGAGCCGCAGACCCCCTTGGAGCCGTGACCCGCCCCGTTCCCCGCCACGTCCGCCCCTCCACCCGCGGAGATGATGCTCAACTCGGAGCAGACGGAGCTCGACCTTCCCCCGCCGCGCTCCGAGGCCGAATCCGCCTTCAGCGGCTGCGGGGGCAGCGCCGAGGACGCCGGAGGGGTCGGGCTGTGCCCCCCGGCCCGGGCGGCGGAGCCGGGAGAGCCCGTGAAGAAGGAGCTGCAGCACCTGAGCCGCGAGGAGCGGCGGCGCCGGCGCCGCGCCACGGCCAAGTACCGGACAGCCCACGCCACGCGCGAGAGGATCCGCGTGGAGGCTTTTAACATGGCCTTCGCCGAGCTGAGGAAGCTGCTGCCCACGCTGCCCCCCGACAAGAAGCTCTCCAAGATCGAGATCCTGCGCTTGGCCATCTGCTACATCTCCTACCTGAACCACGTGCTGGACGTCTGAGCGGTCCCGGCTCGCGTCTGTCTGTCTGTCCGTCCGTCCACGTGTGACATCTGCTACATCTGCAACTCAACCACGTGCTGGGTGTCTGAACCAGCCGGCTCCTGTGTCCGTCTGTCCTGCCTGAACTTGTGCCGGGCTTCTGAGCCCAGAGCTCGGGTCCCTCTGTCCCTCCACGACCCGACCCCCACGCCAGGCACCCAGAAGGCTGTGCTGTGTCCATCTGTCTGTCCACACCCCAAATCCATCTGTCTTCCCGTCCTGCCTGAGCCCAGCTGGATGTTTGGCCCCTCAGATGTCCGTCTGTCCTGCTGGATCCGCTGCCTGGCCGTGTGTCCCCCCCGACCTCTGCCCATCCTGCTGATGCTGATCCCACGTCCTGCTCTACCCTGGCATCGTGTGGGCACCCAGAGCCCCCCACCAGGACCGTCCTCTCTGCTGGGGGAGCACAGCCCGGGGCACTCCCGGGGCTCCTTCCCTGCCTGTCCCGGCTCTTCCCACCCTAAAAAGATTCCCCCCACTCCCCCAAACGGAAGGGGTGGACCTGGTCGAGCTTTCCATGGATTCCAGCGGTTGGGAGATGGAGCAGAGAGGCTGGAGCAGCACTGGGAGGGGGGGTCTCCAAAGTATCCCCCTCCTGTGCCAGGCTGGAGGGGACACCCAGGGGTCATTCCGAGCCCCTCAGTGGCACATCCCCAAAATTTATCATTCCACTCCCCAGACCCCCACATCCCTCCCAGCTAGCGAGTGTGAACCCCCCTAACCCGACAGATGTGACCCCTCCCCGGGCACCCAGAGCCCCCTACCCACCCCCTCCTGCAGCTCTTCATCCCTCCCCAATCTTCCTCTGCCTCCTGGTGAGAAGAACATGAGGGGGGGAGGCACAACCTTGACACGGGGTGGGGGCTCCATCCTTGGCTCCCCCAACCCCAAACCCCGTCCCCGGCACCACCAGAACCTCCCCCCCTCTCCCCAGTCCTCCCAGTAAGGCACTGGTGTGGCCCCACCTCTCCCAGCGGGGGGTGAACTGCACTTTACCGGGGCCAGAGCAACGGGAAGGAAGCAGGAACGGCCCCTTTTCTCCCAATTTCCAGCAGCTTCCAGCAGCCAGGAATCTCCCCTGACCCCCCCAAAAACACGGAGCAGCACTTGGGGAAAAAGAAGGGAGAGGGAAGGGAAAGAGAACTCGTGTCAGGAGTGAATGTTTTGCCTTGTTTTGGGGGTGTTTGGTGGGTTTGAGAGTTAATTTTTGCACTGGTGGTGGTGAGAGCACAAAGCAGAGCCCCGGGAGGGGGGAACCAGGACCGCTGGCTGTGCTTGGAGACAACATTCCAGGTCGGGAGCAGGGCCAGGGAATGGGGGGCAGGATCCCAGGGGAATGGGATGGGGCTGCTCCTCCTCGAGCTTCATCCCCAGATAGGCAGGGATCCGGAGTTTGGGAGGCCAGAGGTGACACTGCTGCAGTGTGGGGGTCAGTGAACTCCACCAGACCCCCCCAGAGCTGGAAAAAAAATGTCCTGGGGCCACCTGGGACCCCCTTCCCGGGGTTTTGGCCCCACAGGCCCCACCTGGGATTCCCAGGATTTCACACCTCCATCCCACCCCTCTCTGCCTCCAGTTCCCAGCACCACCTCACTCCATACCTCATTTTTTTTCCCCCCTCCCCATGGAAGCAGGGAGAAGGTTCTCTACCTCTGTCTCACTTGTCAGTGAATGTTGGATCCCAGAGGGCTGGAGCAGCTGATTCCAGAGGGTTGGAGCAGCAGATCCCGGATCTGGCTCCCCCATCACCCCAGAGCAGAGCAGATGAGCCCACCCTTCCTCTCCACTCACCAGTCTCTGTGCCACGAGGATATTTATTGAATTAATTTATTGAAAATTATTATTATTATTATTATTATTATTATTATTATTTATTTGCTGTGTTGTTGTGCACTTTTGGGTAAAGGAAAAGGAGAAAACAAGTGTAAAAAAATATCAAGATCACGTCGGGAAACCCCCCGAGGCCACCCTTGGATTCCCCGTGTTCGGCTGCTCGGACTGTGCAAGGATTTATTATTTATGACTTCACGAGGAAGGTGGGGAGGGGGAAACGAATTAAATCGCCAGCACAAGAGAGAGATCTTGAACTTGCAGTGCTCAGCTTCACGTTTTCTGACCCTTGTTTTGTTTTGTTTTGTTGTGTTTTGTTTTAATTTTCACCATCTCTGCTCGCTGCCGGGTTCGCTCTGTGGGATGCGGCGGGAAGAGAAATCCCTCCTGGCACTCAAAGTCCTTCACCTTCGCCTTTCCCTGGGTGTGCCAGCCCCGTCGGAGCCCAGCTTGGCTTTGTCACCGCCGGCTGCGGTGACAGCAGAGGGGAGGAGGACGCCCAGCCCACCCTCAGCATCTCCAAACCCCGACAAAACCCCCCCCGTGGTGTCTCCTGCAAACCGCTGGAATATCGGTGTGGACCCCGTGTCGCTTCTTCCCCCCCCATCACCCCCGGTCCCCGGAGCTCCCCCCGGGCCGTTCCAGCTCCTTTGTCCGCGCCGGTCCCGCCCGTCCCCCGGGGCGAGGCTGCAGCTGCTTCCCGACCTGCTCCAAATTTCTCCCTCTAATCAATTGGCCTCGGCTGCGGCTCCGCTGCCAGAGGGAAACAACGACCAAGGCGGGAGGGAGAGGGAGGAGGGAGGGCGAGACAGCCCTGAAGGGGCAAACAAGGGCACGGGAGGGGACCTCGGCCCTCCTTTTTGTCCCTGCTCATGGATTTAGGAGCACGGGATGGTTTGGGGGAGAAGGGACCCTAAAGATCTTGTTCCAGTCGATGGCAGGGACATCTTCCACCAGCCCAGGTTGCTCCAACCTGGCCTTGGACACTCCCAGGGATCCAGGGGCAGCCACAGCTTCT
>JAODLE010093589.1:0-13722 GCA_027576695.1 Cossypha archeri | reverse complement strand
GGCAGTGGGCACAGCCCCAAGGCTGCCAGAGCTGCAGGAGGGTTTGGCTGATCCTCTGGGGCACAGGGGGTGACTCTGGGGCTGGTCCTGTGCAGGGCTGAGTGTAGGACTGGATGATCCTGGTGGGTCCCTCCCAGCTCAACACATCCTGTGATTCCACGTATTTAGTGACAGACTGCCCAGCAAGATCACAGAACTATCACTTTCAGTGTCCTGTTGCTTTTCCCTGAGAGGCAGAACCCTGTGGATTTCTGTGTGAGGGTTGTTCCTGTGGTTTAGGATGTCCCTCGTGTCCGAGGTAACAGCGGGCACGAGTGTGAGCTCTGCCCTCAGTCCTTTATGGCTCTCGAAAGGGCACTTAGAATTTATAACTCTGGGTGCTCTGAACACTAAAATTTGCCCTCATTGTTTCTCCTGATCTCCTGATGTTTGCTGGCAGGTAAGGACAGTCCTTATTGCTCAGGACAGAGGGAACAAAGTGCAGGACCAGCTGCCTGGCCGACGGTGCCAGCTGGCATCGACACCTCTCGCTTACATTTCAAATATAAATATTAACGTCAGGTGCCGACACAATTTACAGGGAGATTGGTACGAGACACTTCCTCATTTTTCGAAATGTTTTATGCTGTCACCTGAAACACATCCCACAAGTCTGACTTTTTGCCTCGCGACCGCAGTCGCGGCAGAGGGTTCGGAAGTCGGAGCAGTGATTGGATTTCCCCGTGGATGAATGCTGCGTCAAGGATCTGCAATCTTTGGCAATTAGAAAATTGCTGCTGAGGTTAATGGGGATATTATTTTTAAACTTGGAGGGCAGGAGCAATCTTCTGCCTCCGGGATGGAATCGTTTCAATCAGCGCTTTAAATAAGCGCTTTCTGCGCTGCTTTAAATTGACAAACATTTAAATCATCAACCTGAATTCCTTCTCCTGCTTTAGGATTCCTTTGAGCTGTTATGTATCCTGATATATTGCTTCGAATTATTTTCATTTTGCATTGTTTCTGGAAAGGAGAATGAGTATTTACTATCCATTTTTTTTCTTTGGTGAGTTTGTTTGGGGTTTTTTTTGCCCTGATTTTGGGGATGTTGTAGCTGGAAATAAAAACAGAACAAAAAGCTGAACAAGAAGCCAAATGATGTATCTACATTTGTTAGAATTTATGAGTGATTTGCTTCTAGTACTAATTTTACACATTTTAAGCCCCTGGAGGGTGAATTGATTTGAGAGACACTTCTGGGACTTAGAAGGTTGATTTTTGTGGTGGAGCTCCTCTTACTGAGCCTCTTTTCCTGAGACCTGGATTTGGTGGCCAGGTTGTGATGAGGTCAAGCACTTTATCCTCAGAGTCCAGTTAGAACTGGAATTAGAGTGGGACAGACAGGAATTGGAGCTATTTCTGCCTGACCAAGCTGCCCCTTCAAAGAGAGGGATGAGAAGATAGTCAAGGATTTAAAAAGAACTACATTTTTCCCTGCTTAGGAGAACCTGCAATCCTGTAGGAGATGGAATATTGGTGTCCTCATCTGAGTCTGTCCTACTGAACTTGATAACACCTGTTCAGTAACTCTATTTCTCTTCTACCTCCAGAGGCAAATATGTGTTTATAATCTGTTAATTTAATTAATTATATATTAAGGCGATGGATTATATTTCCAGCCTTGGAGAAACGAATTTCTTTAATCATTTTTTTTAAAATAACGTAATTTTTTTTTTTTTTTAAGAAAAAAAGTCACTTTTATCCAACTTTTTTTATCTGCACTCCAGGTTTTTTAAGCTGCATGAGTTGGGAGTTTGTGTATTGTGAAGTGTTGGTGTAAACTCTCCAGACTGGCAGCTGGGATGGCTGAACTCGAAACAGCCTCAGATGCCACGGCACAGGAGCCAAAAGAAAGTGGATCCAGCTGCATGTTGGGATTAGCTGGTTCAAATGGAGGTTTTAAAAGCTTTTTTGGCATGCAGGTTGTGTATGGCCTATTAAGGAAAAAACCTGACAGCGAGGGAAGATGAAAATCACGTTGCTGGATAATATGAAAAGCCATAACCTCAAACCTATTATAGTGAGGAGAGATATTTTTTACTGGAATGTTTTGTTGCTGAGTTTCCCAGCACCTCCAATTGACAGGAAAGCCAAGCACAATTTCAGTGACAAACACAATTTAATCGAGTTTGGATTTGTTTTTTTTTTTTTTAATGCACAAATTGAAAACTCAACATTTTTTCTGTGACAGTGGCTTTTAGTTGACCTCTCCGGGCTTCTGATCCAAAGCCTTTCGAAAGTGGGTCACAAAACCACATTATACCTCTGCAAACAGGTGTTTTCAGATCATTTGACAGGCTTAAATTTCTGCTTATGCCTCCTGGCTCAGTAACACGGCTGAAAATAGAACTTTATAGCCCCCTTTTCCTTCTCTCCCAGGTGCAACTGCTCCTTTTCCCTCTGTCAGGCACCAGCCTGACAGTGCCTTCTGTTATTTGGTGGAACACCATCACCTTCCTGCTGGGCTTTGCAAGCCTTCAGCTTCTCTTCTTGACGTGGTTTATCAGCAAAATAATTCCTGCCAGGGCCCAGCAGCATCCAGGCTTATTTAAAATTGGGAAATGGTCTTGGTGGTCGTTTTTCACGCCAAAATGAGTTCCTGACGTGTCCCTGTCGCTGTGGGAAACCCAGTTAGTGCCTGGGGCAAGCCCTGTGCTCCGATTTGTCGTATTTTAGGTGCATCCTTTCGGCATTTTGTTGTGAAGCAGAGTTTTTTTTTGGTTGAAAAAGTGACCTGAACAGCGAGGCAGGAGTGAGACACCCGTAAATTAATTAACCCCCAGCCCTTCCCTGGGGTTCTGTGCAGGGGGAGAAGCTGAACACGCTCCCTGTGCTCACCTGTTCCTCTGGAAGGGGACTCGGTGTTCCCTTGCTTTGCCAGCAGGAGCCTTTCAGTGTAAGGCAGTAATGGCAGGGCTTGGAAATTTGGCATCATCTGCCCTCTCCTGAGCAGCACAAAGGAGACTCCCTGCAAGGAACCTCTCGCCTTCAGCTCAGCCTCTGCAGGTGCTGCACTGGCGGTTCCTGCTCTTTCTTCTCTCTCGTTTTCTGGTGTTGAGAGTTAAATGCACGCCCTGAAGACTCAGATCTTCTGGAAGCTTTTGATCCAGGAGACCAAAAGAACTTTTAAGAGGCTGGGGATGTGAGCAGAGCAGCCATGTGCAGGCTGGAAGTGAGTTTGGGTCATTTTCTCTGATTTAAATAAGAAAAGTTCAATTAGGCAACGTAGAGGGGCTGATTCTTTTCATGGAGAGGCCCCAACAGATCCAGTTAAGTGGTTTTGGTCTTCACTTTCAAAGTTACCTTAATAAAACTTTTAAGAGTGCCTGATCTTTCCCGAATTAAAGTTGTGCATTGCAAGAGAATTGCAGTTGGCAGTGAGGAGCATTTCAAGGTGAACAGGGGGGAGTTGGGAACAATAAAAAGGGATTAAATGAATGAAGTGGGAGTGAGGTGTCTGTGTTTCACCAGGATTCTGTAAAACCACCCAAGGAGAGGAAATCAAATGGATCTTACCACTGCCTAAAGCTTGGACAGCTCCACACCTCTGGGAAGAACCTCCAGGCATTATTTTGGTGCAGCAAGAAGGAGAGAATTAAAAAGAAAAAGAAGAGAGAGAGAGAGAGATGCTGAGTGGTCAAAAGCAGCAAATCTTTAAATATTCTGTAGAGAGAAGTAATTAGTGGTAGGAATGAGCTGGTGGCCAGGCCCTGAGCTGCCAGAGAGGATCTCCAGTCCCCAATAAACAATTTCAAAATGCATCACCAGTGCCTTCTGTACTGCACTCATTAAGCTGCAATACCCAGGAATGGTGTTATTTAAATGTCAGGGTTCAAGAGCCTGTCACAAAACTGTGTTTGTGGGAAGAAAATGCGTTAAAAACACTCCAGCAAAGCTTTTTTTTTTTTTTTCCTGTCATGGATCTGCAGGTGCTGAGCCCAGGGAAGCAAAGCTCCCATGGATGTTCCTTAGGGAAGGATCTGGGCTGCTGTTCCTGTTCCATTGAAGTTGAAAGCAGATGATAACCTGAAAGGTTTCACGCCCTAAAAGTGTATTCAATAGAGGTTTATTAACAGCTGGAGAGGGGTTTCTAAAATGAAACATGTTCTTATATCCGTGGGTGTTTAAGATGCAACCTGAGCAACCTGCTCTGGTGGAAGGTGTCCCTGCCCATGGCAGGGGGTGGAACTGGATGAGCTTTAAGTTCCCTTCCAACCCAAACCATTCTGGGATTCCATGATCAGGGATTTGTTCCTTTTATTGCCCAAATTGCTCGTGATTCCACTGCAGGAGATGGTTGGCCTGTAATCTTTTTTCTTTTCTTTTCTTTTTTTTTTAAGTTGTTGGAGTAACTTTTTGCTCCCACCGCCCTCCAAGTGCAATTCATCCATTTTTCAAAAAAAAAAAAAAGCCGTGGATTTATGTTGGCTGAATAATTCACTGCTCCCTGGGTGGAATCCTCAGGCAGCTGCAGCTCTTCCCGCTGCAGATTCCAGCTCTCCAAGCTCTCCAAGGCATCGATCTGGATGAAAGGGAAACAGAGCTCTGAGACCCAAAAAAAAGATGAGATTTTAGCAAGGAGAAAGAGAGGAGGGAGGGCAGGGAGAGGCTGAGAACTGCAGAGTTCAGCATCAAAGTAATTGCTGCTTTTTTGGTGATGTCCTGGTTGTCCCAGCTGGTGTTCCCAGCCCTTGTTTGGCAGGAGATGGCTGGAATGACAAGTGTTTGTGAGGGAGAGCCCAGCTAGCAAAGGTTTGTGGCATGTTAAAGGAAAGGTAGAGATCTCTGTAGCAAAAAGTAAGAATTCTTGAAGGAAACACTGTGAGATTTCACCAACTGACTCAAAATTTGCCATTTGAAGGCAACAGCTGCTCATCCACAAAATTTATTTATAAGCATTTATATATATATATATTTTATATATAAATATACGCCTTTTTATATATATTTATTTTTATTTATAGGAGCCAAACGTCAGCAGTGGAGTCAAGACCATCCATGTAGGATATAAAGAATCCATGAGCATTATTTAGGTCTGTTATTCAAGAGGGTCTTGAGCATCTGCTGGTTTAAATTGTGCCAAGTGAAAAAAAAATAGGTTGGCACACGAGAGGCTGAGCTTTTGCCATGTGTGTTGGATCTGCCACTGGAATGGAGTGGTGACATCCAAAACCTCCCCTCACTAATTCTTCCATTGTGGAAACCACATCTTGCTTTCAAAATATTTTCAGTATCTGTTGGAAACATGAAGCCTTTAAAAAAACTGGAGGGATGTGGTAGCAGAGCAAAAAGAAACATAAATAGTTTGAATTAATCTGATTTTATGTCATAGAAATTAAAGCAGAGGTTGAAACAGAAGTCCTCTGTAATTTGGTAATATTTTGACTGGACACAGGCAGTTCCCTTCAAATAAAGTAGTTCAATAAAGGAGAATAAAATAACAGTTCTTGCTCTTCCAAGGAGACAATTTGCTTTGTGATGCAGTTGGTGCTCTTAAATATGCCCAAAATTAAATATATATTTCTCCCAAGGCAGGATTTTATATATATAAATTACCTGATGCTTATTAAGCACTAGATTAAATGTTGGCCTTTTGGAGATGCAGACGTGGAAAACAGGCTGGTGGGGCAGAAATCAGCATGAGGGAGCAGTGAGGAGACATCTCAGAGAGCCCTTTGCCTTCCAGGTGCTCCTGCTTTTCTCTGCCTGGGAGAAACGCTGGGATAGAAATTTCTTGCCCCAGAAACGCTGGGATAGAAATAAGTGGAAAGAAAAATGCCTCGATATTTCTGAATTTTTGTGTTGAAACGTTTTGTCTGA
This sequence comes from Cossypha archeri, assembly GCA_027576695.1. NCBI lineage: Eukaryota > Metazoa > Chordata > Aves > Passeriformes > Muscicapidae > Cossypha > Cossypha archeri. Next base: position 7,863 of record JAODLE010093589.1, on the reverse strand, counting down.
AATCTCTAGAAAACCTTCAGCGTGGTAGACACACAGGTTTTGGTGGCTCTTTTAGTGGAGTGTGTTGTGCCTTCTTTCAAAAGACCCAAAAAAAAAAGGCAATTATGGTAGAACATTTCAGTGCTGGCCTCTGTTCAGAGCAATGACTGCAGAGAGTGATCCAGCCTTGAGTCAGGCCAGGGATCACCAGGAAATTTGGGCAGCTCCCTGCTTGGGATTTACAGTCAGGAGGGATTCTGTCCAAGCTCATCACAAACAGCTCTGCCACAACCTGTAGTATTTTCTGTGGCTGGCTTGCAGAGGTTCCACCAGATTGACATTTAATTTGTTTGCACTAAATCACTTTGCATCAACACACAGCTCTCAAAAATCCTCCAGTGCAGAGTTTCACCCTTTTCCCACCATTTTCCTGCCTGCCCTGCTCCTTTTTTTTTCTGTCTCGCTCTTGGGTTAACTCTCCGTGGATTTTCTTCCTCCACCACCTCGCTGTGCTAAAAAAAAAAAAATAACAACCAGGGGAGGACATTCCTAATTCCACAGCCCCCCCCTGGGCACTGTCCTAATAAAAACCCAGCAGGACCAAACTGAAAATGAGGTTGTTTGATGCAGGTGGGTCGGCTTTGCCTCTCCAAGCCAAAAAAATGGTGAGGTTTGCTCGTGTTTATCACAGCAAACAAGCCAAATAAACCCCTGGGGAGCCCCTGTCCCCTGAGGGGACAACACTTTTCTCCCCAGGTGTGTTTTAGCCCCTGAAATCAGGTAAAAGCAAGGGCTGGTTCAGAGCTGCAGCTGGAGCTCGGTGAGATCTGCCCCAGTTGAGCCCACCTGGAGCATCTTACTGGGGCTCCAGTTTTGTTTTTTCTTTCTTTTTAATTTTATTTCTTTAATAAGGAGCCTGTGCAGCAGTGGGGGGGAAATGTTAGGACTTAACCAACAAGAGAGGAGGTTTAAGCCAGGAAACAACGGGCAAGAAGCAAGCTCTGAGCGATGGTCCACGTGTTAGAAAAAACAAATTTAAATCTCAGAGCTGGGGCAGGAATTGAGCTTGGCTTGGGGAGAGGGGTGAGCATGGAAAAATGCAGACTTCATGGGCACCCAGGACATCTGGCAGGACCCCCAGGTGGCAGGCACTTGTTTTTCTGGGTGAACATGACCCAAAGAACCTGGTTCTCCTCACAGTGCCTCAGTTTTTAGGCTCTTTGAGGCAATCCTCAGGTGTTTCTGTTACTCATTCTGCTGTTTCCACCCCCCCCAATCTTTCCAGGTGGTTTTTACACCTGTGTCTCATTAGGAATATTTTTCCCTTTCCCTCCCCTATCCCTTCTCTGCCTCTGAAGATTGAGTTGGCTCCTTCAGCCTTGCTGTTACAGGTATTTTTCACTGCTGACCCTGTGCTGTAATTATTTTGTTTTCTTTGTGTGGGTTTTGGACACTGAGCTGCTTGAGGTTTGGAGTCAGTCTGGGAAGCTGTGGGAGAGACAATGGATTGATTCCTCGGGAATTCTGGGCGGTGTGGGAGACCTGCAGTGGGGTGTGTTGGGTTTTTAAACCAGAGCAGCAGAATTCAGCCCCAGCTCTTGCCTTCTGAAAGGATGCATTTTGTGGGGAGAAGGCAGGAGAGGAAATTAAGGTGGTGTTTGGGAGCAGGGGGCCGTGAGCATCCTTTGTGCAGGGGCACAGCGAGTGACTCGTCTCTGATGTGATCAACTCTTATTGCAGCTTTAAAAGCTCTCCACAATAGGCAGAGGCACAGAAAAATCTCCCCACAGGCTGTACTAACATTCATCACGGAGTTGCCAGCACTGCAACGCTCCAAAACAGACAAAAATACCGACCCAGACAAGAAGAAAACTTCGTGGGGGTTGAATCCGAGGCCTCTCGGGTCTAAAAGTAGCGGCTGCGCTTTCGGAGCTGGAGGAATTTTGGCAGCAGGAGTAACAACAGCACTTCTCTCCCCTTCCAGCCATTAAAAAAAAAAAAAAAAGGCAAGTAAAAATATAGCATTGCAAGGGTTTTATATTTTGAGCTTCATAAATTCAGTTGGAAAAGTCTCCTGGCACTGTTTGTTGTTTTTTTTTTTTTTTTTGGGCAGCCTGTCACCCAGCCCATAGAATCTGAAGTGATGTGCCAAAACCTGCCACTTCTGAATGCTCCTAAAACCTACTGGTAGATGATGAAATACCTCCCTCAGTGTGTGTGTGGCTCCTGTGTTAAACTAAATTTTCCCTGTTGAAAGGAAACTCTGTTTGTGCACCTTTGAATTCGGGCAGCGTTTGTAAGGGTGACGTGTCTTGTTCTCGATTTTATTGGTGGTTTGATGTTTTGGTGATGGTTTTGTGAGTAAGAGCAAGCCTTTTACAGGTAGGAAGTGGCTAAAATGGAGCAATGTGTTCCTAGAAAAACTGTGGTACTGGAAGAGACAAAAGATTGTGTCCACACCAGTGGCTGGAATGGGAATTACTGGGGGAAAATGAGCTTGAGGGGTCTCAGATGGTGTTTGTTCTGTGCTGGGCCACCACACACCTGGCTCAGCTCTAAAGTGAGGTGATGGTGATGAACTAAGAGAAAATAACCAATAAATCTGTGCCAGGAAAAAAAAAATAAATGCTTCTCATTTAACAAGTTCACTTGAAAATCACCTGGAGTTACATAAATTGAACTCTTTGCTCCACGTATTTGAGGGAAGTGTTGTTGCCAGTCCTAAAAAGAGGAGGAAGGTTTGCTCATCTGCCCTTCAAAAAGTCTCTTTAGGTCCATCATTTTTTCATGATCTGGTTGCAAAATCATCCCACACTCCTTTTTTTTTTTTGGTTCACCTGAATTTGATATCTCCATAAATGTATTTAGTGGGTGAAGCTGGAGCTCAGGTGCCTTCACTGAGCCCATATCAATAAAAATCGATCTTATCAGTATTAATAAATCTCAATATTAATTTCATTCTGACTGAAATGACTCCTCATGGCATTTGTGTAGTGACTTTGGTTCTCTTGGCCCCACTGGGTTGCATTCTGTGTGTTCTCAGCTATCACAGTTTATTTTCACTTTGTAATTAAAAACCTGGGGGGTTCCAAATGGGCTTTTCTTGCTGCCTGACCCGTTTGGCACCATCTCAGCCCTATTTATGCATTTTTAATTCCTTTAATGTGAAAGCAGGCACCTTGTTTGATGTTGGCTTTTGTGTTGGCCCTCCAGTGTGGCAAAAAAAATGAGAGAAAAATCAAAGATTATCTAATAATAGCTGGGAGTTTTCTAAATGTGGCCTCAAACACTGCATTTTCTTGTAGCAATAATGATGGGTTAATTAGTTTTACTCCTCTGTGGTAGGTGGAAATCAGCTCAGACCTGATGAGCTTGAGACCCAAGGGGCTAAAACTGTTCAGTGGTTGGGATCTGTTTATTTTTAAATTGTCTGGGCTGGGTGTTTTAAGGTGAATTTTTGTCTATTTAAGTGTGGTGAATGCAGCCTGAGTGCAGTGGAATCAGTCTGAGCAACAACAGATCAGTAACTCATACTAAAGTTTCTTCATTGCTGTAACTAAAACTAGAACTGTGACTAAAATCAGGCAGAGCAAAATAAAAGGGAAATAATTTTTTAAAAAATATCAATATTTGTTTTAAAAGTGCAGTTAAGATTATTGTATTGTAAATTTATATATATATATAGAATTGTGTATTATAGGACTTCCACTGAGAAAAATGGTCTTAATTTGCACTTTTTAAATGGAAGTTGAAAAAATATTTAAGTTCCTGCAGAGGAACTGTGTTTGGAAAGGACTTTTCAACTGCTGTTTGCTGGAGTGTGAGAAGTTTATAAGGGTCCCAGTCACAGAATTCACCCCAAGAGGAGGAAATTCCAGACTTTGGAGCATTGGTAGGGACAGTCCCATTCCCAGAGCAGCCCTGTTTGGGTTGGGATCAAGATTTGTGTCCCTGTGAAAATGTTGGGCTGTTCTGGAGTGTCCCTGCCAGGACAAGAAAAGCTTCACATTTAACAAGTTCGCTTGAAAATCACCAGGAGTGACACAAAGAACACCCTTTGAACTCCTTCCTCCACCTCTTTCAGGGAAGTGTTGCTGCCAAGTCCTGCAGAAGGGGAGGATGGTTTGTTTATCTGCCCCATCTGCCCTCCAAAAGGTCTCTTTAGGTCAGTGCTGACACTTAATTTGAAACCAGGGATGATGTTCCTGCATCAGATTTCCAAAATAGATGGTGCTGGGTCCAGCACAGACCACTGCCAGCCCGAAATAAATGTTAATAGAAATTTGAAAGGGGGAAAAAGTTGCCTGTTATGTTTATAAAAATAAAGGTGCCAGTCTCTTCTGGCTTTGTTTTAAATAAAGCCCTACAGGCAGACCTGCCTGTGACAAAACACACTCGGGGGTGTTGCTTTATCAGCATTGAATTTGTGGCAGAGCTTGTGGAAATAGGATAAAAGTTACTTTATACTTCAGTCTGGGGAGGACCAGCCACAAAAAGGGTGTTTTTATGTTAAATCCACAAGGCAGTCGAGCTGTTGGTGAGGGAGAAATGGATAAAACAACTTAATAAGAATCCCTGTACACCCTGAAATGGCTTCAGATTGCAAATTTGAGGGGTGAAAACTGTAATTACCTTACAGTTCTCAAGACTCAAGGAGAGATTTTAAATTAGATTTGCTGTTTTCTTAAAACCTGATACGAAGCCAACCTTTTGGAGAGGTTAAGGTAACAAATAATGAACCTCAAATTCTATAATTGATTCCCTGCAAAATCAATTACCCCTCAAAGTAAACCAACTGTAGAAATAATAGAGTGGGGTTATTGCTGTAGCTTTATAAATTTTCCTTCCCGAACATAAAGAAACTATTTTTTTTTTTTTTTTTAGCCTCAAACCTCCTGGGAATATATCAATAGGTTGCTTGTCAATAAACAATTGCAATATGTTTATTGTATATCATATATTGTATAGTTGTAATTACATTATATTACAATAATATTATAATATATTGTATAGTTTTATAAGGAATTTGGAGAGTGAGGGAGTTGTCCTTGAAAGCTTGTCCTTGTTTTGCTTTTCACCACTGTGGGCTGTGGCAACCACTTACACTGGGTTTTCAGCATTCCCATATTTTTATGCCAGATTTGCAAATTATCACGTCCTTGCAGCATCTTTCTTCCAAAAAAACTTCCCCCTCTCTGATATTTGTAACCATCTTTGCTCTCCTGACCCCAACTGACCCCTTTTTCAGTGCTTTTGTTTTCTGGGAGAGGCCCTGGAAGGTGCCCCTGGGCCCTTCTTTTTCTGCTCTACAACTCAGGTGTGCCCATTTCCCCCTCTGTTCTCCTGAGCTCTGCTGTTCTGGGCCAGCTCCTGCTCATCCATCACTGTTATATCCTAATTTCCCTGACTGACACTCCATATATCTGAGGGCTAAATTTTGCAACACCTCGAGACACCCTCATTAATTTCCTGGGACTTGGGTGTGTTTTGTCCTTATGTTTTTATGGTGTTTCCCAGCTGGTTAATAAGTACAACTGCCTCAAACTAAGTAGGGAGGGACTTTCTCTGGTCATTAAATTCCCTCTTGGCTCCACTTGTTGGTAGTCCTGAGTTCTGTTACTGTCCTGCCTGTGTTTTCCTGCTGGGAAAGAGCCCTGGATTCCCACTGCCTCCTCTTAATCTCTGTGTATTATTTCTACACGGATTCTGTGGGTTTGGGAGGAGCTTTCCTCATTTTATTCCAGTGAATTGTGATCTTTGATTTTATAGGATGAGCGTGCAGCCTTCCAGCAGAGCTCAAAGCAGGTTAGAGAATGAGTGTGATACAGCAAAAAAAAACCAGATACTACTACTAATAAAATATTTTTATAGTCCTCTGCAAGCATTTCCAATATTTTAATTTTTTTGGTCAACTTTACACATTAACTGCTCGCTGTTGTAGCAGCATCTGACTGTGCTTATCATGGAATTACAGACTGATCTGGGTTGGAAAAGACTTAAAGCCCATCCAGTGCCACCCCCTGCCATGGGAAGGGGCACCTTCCACTATCCCAGGCTGCTCCAACCTGGCCTTGGACACTTCCAGGGATCCTGGGGCAGCCACAGCTTCTCTGGGCACCCTGTGCCAGGGCCTCCCCACCCTCACAGGGAAGGAATTCCTTCCTCATATCCAATCTAAATCTACCCTCCTTCAGCTTAAAGCTGCTCCCCCTTTGGCTCATCGAGTCCTGATTTATTCTTTTGCTGGATAAGCTGTTATTCATTGCCTGCCTTGATTTACTGGAGTGTTTTATCACTTAGTACTGCACATGTGAAACAGCATTTGGAGAGGGTGATAAAAAGTGTAGTTAGACTTGTTCTGTGCAGTGCTAAATGAATCAGTGTCTGGGTTGGTAGTTGTGTGTAATGTTTCCTGCATGTGTGTGAGCTCCCTGTGCTGTGCATCCAACTGCTGCACAGTCAGCAGCTCCCACATGGAAGAGAGTGCTGGGACACTTTGTGGGTCGAGTCATGAGCTGTGAGGAGCACTCTGCTCATCTGATGGAGTCCTGGGATCAGGGTGGGCTGAACAAACCCCCCCTCTGTGCAGAACCCCCAGCAGGCAGCTCTGGTGCTTGGGTGCAGTGAGGGAAAGGAAAGAACAATGCATTGTGTGTACCAAACAGGAAAAAAAAAAAAGAGCAAGAAACACCCCCAAAATCTGCCTGCCTGGCATGGTGTCCTCAAAGAAGGGAATTGTTCTTGCAAAGCTTTCCCTCTTAGCCTCCTTGCTGTGGTGCTGGAATGTCGGCCCCCTCGGAGTCAGCCTTGGCTGTGTTGACAAAAGAGCTTTTTATTTGATTATTAGCATTCAGCAGTGGGCTTTGGCTGTTGGATACCTTGCTTAAAAACCGCTTTTCACCCAGGTATTCGAGGAAGATGGGAGCAAATTCATCTTGGTGTCACTTTTTGTTTGCAGAGCGGCTCGGTCCAGCGGCGTGTTTAATTACATCCCTGCACGGCCTGATGCCATCTGCTGAGCTCTGGAGGGGGGGGAGGTAACTTATAGTGACACATCTGAACAGGCAGAAAAATCAATATTTAAATACCCAGTGCCAGATAGCTGTAGTGAATCTCCCACACCTGAGCCAGGCTTTAATATTAAACCTCGTTTTGTGATACCCTTGGCGGTGATTCTTGAAGTGACCTGAGCGCACCCTGCTGCTCCTTCCATCAGCTCTGTGTGTCTCCCTCCTGCAGATCTCCATTATTATGGAGATCAGCATCTCTCACAATAACACCCAGCATCTTGCAGTACTTTGGCTGCTCTTTGGTCATTATAATTCAGGAAGGGTCTAAGAGCAACCCGATGAATTCTCTAGATTAGGCCCTAATCATCTCAAGACAGATGGGCACAAATTAGCTATCACAGGCTTGAGGAGCGTGGAAGTGCCAAGCTAAATGTTTAATGACACAAAATCCTAAAAGCTAACCCTCCCCCAGGCAGTAAAGTGTGAGGAGTAGGAAACTACCCAGCGATGTTTAATTGTAACGTGAGTGGCTTGGGGATGTGAAGAGCACACACTCTTGGGCTTCTCTGGTGAAATAAAGCTCCATGAGAAGCACAAGACTGAATTCCCAGTGTGGGAGTGAATCCTTTCATGGCTTCCCACTTGGATGTGCGTCCTTTTTATTTAATGAATATAAAACCCTGAGCCTGTGATGTTGGCGGTTCCCTGGGAATCCCAGGATGTGCTGAGTTGAAAAGAACCCACAAGGATCATCCAGTCCAACCCTCAGCCCTGCACAGGACCAGCCCCAGAGTCACTCCCTGTGCCCCAGAGGATCATCCAAACCCTCCTGGAGCTCTGGCAGCCTTGGGGCTGTGCCCACTGCCCTGGGGAG